>JAECUM010090576.1:0-62414 GCA_016617855.1 Megalonaias nervosa | reverse complement strand
AGCATAATCGTTGATTTGACCAGAGATTCATTTTTATTCACGAAATTTCGTCTGTAAATAGAGGTTAGATCTTCTTCTACTTGTGATACTTAAACAATGTCAGTATCTTGATCGACGTCTAAGATATTGTAAAGGTATTCTTGGAAATCCAAGTGTCGTCGATCCACTTGTGACACACTGGATATGTAGCTAGCTTAAACAGTATATACCTCTTTGCTATCTGATTAGATGGAAAACTATCCAATTCAAAGTTAGCTAACGCAAGCTAAATGTTGAAAATAATCAAACGCCTGAAGGAAACAAATCATTGCACGTGATAAAGGTTCGTCATATTACTCAAATGACCCGATCTGACAAGATCCTGTCTATTATCCTAAATAAATCCCTTATTTACAAATCCTACATACCTAGAAGTTGTAACGATCTTTCTCAATGGTTTATTGATTTTACTTGGTACAGACAGATAGTCCTACATATGCACGACTGCACTTGTTAAAGATACACGTGCCATAAGTTGATGTTGAATGAACTGGTTTGGCAATGCTGAAAAGAACGTTAAATAGGATTTCATTTTTACACTGTTAGGCACAGAAGTCTTTTTATTCTTCGCGAACATCCTCACTTTTGACGAAATGTCCAAACTTTCTTCAACGAAAAACATATACTATATATTTCAAGGCTTTTGTGTTATTTATATTTTATTTGCTTCCGATATTTTTCATATTTTTGAGCCTCATGTCTATCTTTTAATTCTTAGGATACATTTCACATTTTAGTACTTCAAGTTTCAATTTTACTTCGAAGGTACATCTTATCTCAACTTTAGACAGTGCAGTTAGTCTTGCATATTGACTGAATATCATTAAAATACCAACACATTTGATGATGCTTGGAAAATGGCATAGCTCAGACCAGTCAGCATAAATCGAAGATAGCATGAATATTGTCCCGTAGACTTGCATTACATTGTATGTGTTTGTGTTATAAACATCGCTACTGACATATATGAAAATTTAAGAGTCACTTACATTATTGCGAACTAAATCCAAAAATATCTTAAAGGTTCTATCATCAGTACAAATGAATAGAATCTTCCGAATCAATTCCAAGTCCTGAACGTGCTAATACAAAAACAGTCTTGATGTATCACAATGAGACTATCCAAAATATCTCCGAATCCATTCACAACAGAAAAAGTATAGATATATAAAACACATTTAATGTATTATGATGAATTTGGTAACAGCATTGCCTCTGAGAGCAATCCGTTTTGTATGGTTTTATGGTTTTGTCTCGTTTGCTCCATTATGGGCAGAGCTATTGTCCCTGGCAACAGCAATAAGTATTATCTTTCATGATGCACTAACTCTAGTTTATTTACTTCTTGCAGCCTTGGTCTTTGTGCTGAGCGTACTGAACAAAATGCTGAAAAGTTTAAGGAACCTCTTGTTGTGGTATATTATGATGTGAACTTCTCTCAGAATGAAAATGATACGATCTATTGGAGAAACAGGTGTGTATAAATGTTTGTTCGCTGTCTATAATGTTATTACTCATACACATTGGAGTATTTAACCAACAAAATGTTGAATGTCTGTAACATTATTGTGAAAACCAATATTAGACCATGGAGTGTTTAACAAAATATTTGAATAATTAGCCAGTCCTTCTTTGGCACTAATTTGTCTCCCTGAACGACATTATAGGACCTCATTTCCATAACGAAATTAACATTTTCCTTTACCAAATAGAGTTCTTTAAACAAGTGATATAACAATCAATAATTCCCATTCATATATATATATATATATATATATATATATATATATATATATATATATAGATAAATATATATATAATGAAAACTAATTATAATCTGCATTCCGAAGGGTTTCTCCACTATTATGTTTGTATTGTGATATGCACGATATGTAGAAACGATACTCCAAAAGTAGTGTTTGAGTGTAAAGGTCAAATAACTCTTTATAATTTCAAGTTATAATTAATACTGACATATAATTCCTTTCGAATTATAACTGAATACAAATAAATATGATGCCACAGACATATCGTACGATATGGATAAAAACGTCGTATAATAAGACCCTATTTATATACAAATAATCACCTGACCTAGCTATTATTCATTCTAAGGGAAAATTCCATTAAATTGTAAATATGTTTGCTCCTAGCTAATCTGATTTCAAAAAGCAGTGTCGACATATTGTTTATAAATCATTCTTATCTTCAATTACAATCTACGATCAAGGACAAAAGTGAAGAACAGAATATGTGTCTACATACATACATACATACATACATACATACATACATACATACATACATACATACATACATACATATCAAAACAAATAACCATTGTTTATAATTCGCAATTAATTTATTGCAACATTCAAATAGGTCTAAAATGCAACTTGCTAACAATCATCATGTTTGTACTCTTGAATAGCTGACCATATAAGTATACTTCAAAAATGTTTTAATATGTTATTTTCTGAACTTAAAGAGTACTAAAAGTGGCCAAGAAGTTCCAGGATGCAGGAAAAGAGGTTACTTTTGCCATCAGCAACCACAAAATATGGGTCCATGAGCTTGGGACCTTTGGACTCACCGAGCTTAAAGACAATAAGCCTGTGTTTATTCCCAGAGATAAACCAGTTGTTACTGCCAGAGATGCAAGGGAGAGAAAATATGTCATGTCTGATGAATTCTCGTAAGCATTTTACTCACTATCAGAACCTGATTTAGAGTCTAAAGGTAACGTTTGACGATTCTTTGAGATTAATACAGCTGAACACTGATTATCCAGACATTAAATTTGCAGATCATTCAGTCGTATGAACTTCCTTACACCTACCCTACTATCGATAAAACTAATTGCCTCGACAATGTTTGTGAATTTAGTTAATGTTAGTGACACAGTAAAACGTGTAACTTACATCGTATCTAGGCAAACAACTAAAGTATCTACTCAAGAACACATCATAGTAGACAAACGCCTTCTTTCAGTTGAGCGGAACGAGAATGGGTTTGAGAATGCTATTTTTGTTTCATTTGTATGTAGGGCTCTGCATCAAAACCCCGAAAGCTCTATAGTAATATATGTTCATATCCATCCATCTGCCCATTTTGACACACTTCTTTTATTCAGCATAGCTTAACCAGATTTACAAATAACTGGGTATCGTTTAATAAATGAATACTTAGATGTCCCTTTTAACGATCATATCTTGTAATGTCCGATTATGACAGAGCAACTGCACTTTTTGCACCAATTTTAAATCTTCACTAAAGAAGATCCTTGTAACCAACATAGCTTACAAATATTAGTATACTTTGACGCAGTTTGATGTGTAGGTTCTTTTGTTTACTTCATTTGGATCTTAATACATCCATATTCCTTCGGAAGATTGTTATTTACATGCCCCGAGATGTAGGTAGATTGTTATTTACATGCCCCGAGATGTACATACGGCAGATCATTATTAAAGTATTTGTACATGTTTGGACGATATCAACCGAAAGGTGTGATCAGTAACATCCAGAATTAATGTCGCGCGCTGTGATGTCACAGTGAAAGCTACGCATGTATATAAACAAGTTCATATTCTCTATATTGTGACCCGTAGACTCGATGTGCTCTTATCTTGACACAGTTTAGTAGCTGGCTAACATTGCAAGAGGCCATAGCAATCGATCATTTTTGTCTGGAACTTTCTTAACGGCAGTTAATGTGCAGAGTACTCATTAATCAGGACTAAGTTGACATTGGTTAAACAAATTTAGTATTGTTTTTTTTAAACAACATTATGTATTTAATTAAGGTGAGTATGCATGACTTTCACTATAGATAATGTTATTTGTTCTGAATACTTTTTGTCGACTAAGATTCGGCGAATGTGGATATGTGAGAAGGCTTGCCAGTAGCTTCTCGTGGGTGGGTGGTTCTTTCCGTGGATTTCTCGGTTTCTTCCTCCACCATTAATACTGGCCGCCTTCTATATCCTATCATGTGCTGAAAAATGGCGTTAAGACCCACAACAACAAGAACAACAACTTTTTGTCGAATGTACTTAGATGATGTTATTTGGTATAAATACTGTATCAATAGTTTTAATGGGTTTCAACATAGTTTGCACATTCGTATGCCATTCTCTAGGCAAATTGTGTGCTCAGGTGGAAACTCAAAATGTTGCTTACAATAAGCATAACTCAAGAACAATTCAAAATATTTTCATGAAATTTGGAAATAAAATTGTCTCTTAGATCTGCAAATGGTTATTGTGAGGATTGTCTCGACTACACCATTTTGGATACGTTATGGCCCTGTGAATCAGCTTCATATTTTCGCATGGGATGTTGCTTTAATTAGTATGGCTCATGAACCATGTACCATATTCCGATGCAATTTTATGTGAACATTGCTTTTTGAATCTAGATGCAATAACGGCTAATAGTTGTTGTTTTTCTTTGAGATCATTATTGAGGAGCCATTATGTCAACATTTTCAAAATGATTATTCCAATGTTATTTGAATTTTCTAAAATAGTACCTGATTTCATGAGCATTTTAGTATCATCTTTGATTATCGAGAGATATTTCGCCATTTCTGACAGTGAAAGCGTCTTGATCAATTTAACGTTCTGTGTTAAACCTTCTAGACAATCACGTAATTTCTACATCAGTATCCGTATTGACTTTGAACTGGGGTATAGTATCTAAATGGTGACCAAAGTATGCACCCTGATTAACTACGGCTGCTGTCATGACTGTATTAGCAGAACTATATGTAATTAGAAAGTATTACGTGAAACTTCTATGTGTAATATATACATATGTGCGCTGTAAATATGAGCATTTTCTGCTGAGCTTCTAAGAGCAAATTGAGATGTTTAAACAAATTGCTTGCACATTTAGCATTCTACACAAGGTCATCTAAAGCTATATTTATTTGAATGATTCATATCTGTCAGGATGTTCACAAAAGAGCTACTATAGAAATGGAAAGATCGTTGAGTTGAGAGTTCAAGAATCACTCAACACTATGTTGTTTTTATTGTTGATCATTCCTAATAGTAGTATTAGTGTTATTACCATTATTATTATTATTATTATTATTATTATTATTATTATTATTATTATTATTATTATTATTACAGAGAGGAGAATCTAGAGAAGTTTGTAAACGACCTGCTGGATGACAAATTAGAACAGTACTTGCTATCGGAGCCCATCCCTGCTTCAAATGATGAACCTGTCAAGGTACAAAGCAAAACAAACTAGAAATGAAGCTCGGTACTCTATAATCATATTGCGTTTCTTACAGGTGTATAGTATATGATTGTACTGAGCTCCAAAGTTTCACCTGTTGAATTTCCAACTGCATCCAAATGTTATATGCTCACACACTTCGAACAAACAATGTCTAACTTTCGATATATATGACATGGTGTGAGTGTTACGTAATAACAGCAGGGCTGCAAACGTCTCACTGACCACCTATGGCACCTTATCTTTTTCAATTTATCACGTATACAAAACCAGATTGTCATAACTGCAAGATTTTTAATCCAGTTTTCATACAATTTACGGTATATACTGATATCTCGTTATCCTTTAATTTAACATTCTTGCAACAAACGACTTTAATTTTTACTCGCATTAGTGATGTGAAAGTGGATCTGTTTCTCCAATGGTGATCCATAAATGGTTGTCACTTCTTTTCAGACGTGTTACTAGGATCTTGCTCAAAGAAATCGGCAGAACTTTGATCGTCGTTCGTTTATCCATTATCAGCTTGATAACATTATAGGCAATTATAGTATATTGTCCAAATATGGCATATAATGCAGATTTCTTTTGATAAGACATCGAAAGAGGGTTTTTCTCGGGCTCTAGAGGATTATTTGGATGCATAATGGAACCTGATTTGTCCATCGTACTAATGTTTTTTCTTCAACCTATCTTTAGCAATGACTATTAGTTTTGAAAATAAATTTGATATGCAGCTCAAATACTGATGAGACCTGAAATGCGATGGGTTTCAACTTTTCCAAAGACTATTTACACAAATTTTGCCTTCTGATTGCATATCTTCCTTATTTCGACAGTCTATTCTTACCAATGATCTTTTAATTTAAACCATATCTGAGATGCCGTTTTATGTTAATGAGACCTAGAATGGGTTTTATTTCCTGCATTTCACGACATTTACAGAAATCATTTCCTCTGATTTAAATATATGGCATTTCACAGCACAACTTTACCAATCATCCTAGACAGACATTGCGCATAGTCTGAGTATCTTCTTTTCACGTTGACATTACTCTATAAATATAGTATCGACTCGTCTAAACGCAATATATAGGGGTCATAATATACATTCATTCTTCCATTACAAACGTTTGGTTAAAGGTGTTTTAAAGGGTAGTATCTATGTCCTCATCGGAGGATCATCGTCGGAGTTTCATTTCTTCAGATGTGAGGGAATATCACTAGTCAATGAAGGCCAAAGAGCTATATGACTCACGGTACTAATTCAGTTCCCATAGTAAACTTATACAAACAACATCATATCAAAAATTCAATAACTTTAAATTTCTGAGTGCTCATGATCAAACTTATATTTATCAGTATAGATGAAACCTGGATGTCAGCTTCTGTGTAGAGAAAAGGATATGAGCCGCAGCATTTTCTGGACCTACATGTGTTTGAAACATGGGCTTTCAATTCCGCACCAAAGAGTCAGATGCTAATTTCAGTAATGAGTGTTCCAAGCTCAAAAATGTTAAAGGACTGAAATCCCATCAATAAAACAATGTCTCTATTTTTGGTTTTAATTTTTGCTTCAGTTACAACTAGAATAAACTCTTAAAAGATTTTTTTTCATGAAGAGTAACTTACATAATTAACCAATCCAAACCCATTGATACTCTGTAGTATGTTCACCCATTTCCAGGCTGGTTCCCATTTTTCCATACAATTAGTATAGTTTGTCATTTACTGTAAATATCAGATTCAGCAATTGTTTACTGTATTAGGTACATGGTTAGAACTCCGTTTATTCGTACCTGGCAGTGCTATCTTTTCTTGTTGCCAAGTATAAATCGACTAAAGATACGTGAAAGGGTGCCTAATCTTATTATATAATTATTCCTATAAGTGTGGAGCTTTAAAGGTTAAGCTGAGGGTAGTTGGTGATAGGTTGAATTGCTGTTTACCGTTTCGGTACAAAGGAGTCATCTCTTTACTTTCAATGCATATATAAGTATTACATTGGTCACACATTAGCTGAGTAATGTGGTGGTTTAAAAATTATGATGTCAATTCACAGAGGTCGTTCAGTCATATTAATGGGGCTGTACTGCAAGCAAGATGGTACGATCACAAATCTTAAACTAAAATATCAATGTTTGTTGATTGTTCAACAAATTCAATTCAACAGAGCAATTGTATATGCACAGGACTTAAGTCTTCGTAGTGGAGAAAATGTTGATTCACAGACAGAATGAAATTTAGATGATACAAATCGGTCAAAGGTCCATCGTAACAGAATGTTAAGGCGTATTATTGTAACTCCTGCTGCAAGATTTTAATCCTTTTAAAGAATGTAAATTTTGAAAGTTTTAACAGCACATAACATCAAAACTTATTTCTAAGTTTAAACATGTAAATTCTAGCTGAAACGTTTGAAAATCTGGATTGTTAAATATGAATCTAAACTTTGCTGGACTTTAATGTTTGAGCGTCAAGTTGAGATCTCGGAGAAGAAAACTTCTGGTCCGACCCAAAAGCTTTAAAATGCACACCTTCACAAACTTTTTAAGCATTTTAGTCAAATATACTACATTGCACTCCTTGCTAGTACTCAATGTTTTCCCTTGGCTGTAAATATAAATAAGTCATAATGATGAAGACCACTTCATATGTATCAGGTCTATTGATGAGAGTGTCGCATCAGGTTAATGCTTGGTATTATTCAATTATGTGAAAACGGTTATAGTGCTGCCCTCCTCTTTCTTTGGCATAAGAAGACTCCAAAATGTAACAAACAAGTCCGACCGCTCTTAATTATTAGGCAATCATGGCGGTAACAACTTTGTGTGCATGATAAAAGTGGGTGCTAACATGGAGATAAAATCAACACCTAACTGGATGCAAGAGGTACTTGTGTGATTATTATGGGAGGTTGACTATAATTGTTTGTCGTTATTAAAATAATTGGACGTGAATTTTGTTTTAACATTAATTGAGCATCATTTCTCTTAAATTAGCATTTTTCAGATGATTCCCTTTTGCCAGAATACAATAATCTCTCACAAGCAAGATGGAAGGTGGAGCGTTTTAGACATTAGGCTATAACGGAATTACCTTTTGTCTTATGGCACTCTACGGTTTTGTTTCCAGGTGGCAGTTGCTAAAAACTTTGATGAAATAGTCAATAATGAGGACAAAGACGTCCTGATAGAGTTTTATGCCCCATGGTGGCCACTTTGCAAGTCCTTCGAACCTAAATACAAGGAACTGGGTGAAAAGGTATGGAGATATTAAATGCACAATAACTACGGAATTTTCTACAAGCATAAAATATTTGGAGATAAGTGAGACATGTAAGAAATTTTTAATCTTTAGAAAATGTAGTTTTTGTTCACACATGAAAACTTTCACAATGATGCATGTTTTGTGAAACTTCTATGATATTATATCAATATAGGTATAGTATACAATTGGGTATAGAGGATATTATTGTTGCAGATCGTATGGAAAGTGTAAATAGCAGGTAGTCAATGATTGCACAGTCTTCATTCATGGAATACATTTGGTCAAATTAGTAACAGATTACAAGCAATTTGCACCTTTATAAAGTGAAAGCAATACGTTACATTTCTAATTTTACTCAACACGTTTTCCCACAAGATGGTTTCTGTATTACCTATTAATGACGAGTCTAATTATATTCTCTAGTTTCGATACGTAAATCCCACATAAGGGTTTCAAATTATAGGATGAAAGATGGGTAGGTTGAAAACTAGCATATCGTCAATATAGATTTAGCTTTCGAACTACAAAGTATTTCGTACCAGCATTTGTATCATAAGAGAGGGACACAATTCTTGTTTACAATAAAATCTTTGTTACAAGCTAGAATTCTAATTCATTAGCCAGCACAGTCTTTCTTTCGCAATAGTGTAGCTGCAAGAAATATTGAAGATTTTCGTCACATATCTACGATGCTGTCATCATCAGTGTTGGAGAATAAACTCGTGTGCACCCAGTTAATTTCTCACATGGTCAGACTGTAATGAGACAAATAGGTATATAATTTGTTACTTGATCGGCATGTGCACAATAAGGGTAAAAGTTCTTTTGAAAGTTGTACATCTACATCTTGGCCATATATAACCCAAAATGTTGTGTGATGTTTATATATATATATATATATACTTTGAACCCTTATACCTTATATTCTAAGACGAGACATACCATTGGTAAAGCAAACTTTTCTGCAGACAACTATGATTTTGTAATTAGCTGAATTGGTCGTGAGGCCAAAAGCGTTTATAAAACAGTTCTGTGTACATCGTCTGAGATCTGTTCATCGTGTATTGTCTGTCCATCAATTGCTGATTATTGAAGGACTAGAACCTATTTTTGTGATCTGCAATCGAATGTGCATTATGATTTTATATCATTCACATTTTCGACGAGATCCTGCATAAGAATTAGGTGGTATAGCATGTGATTGGCAGAACTTGTCGTCACTCAGAAAGCACTATTTCTCATCATATTTGCTTGGATAAGACGTTTGAATTCTATCATGCTATATCAGACGAGTTGGATGAGTATCCAATAATGAGATATTCCATCTCTTTGTTTGACCTTGATACAACTGTATAGACCAAATTACTAAATCAATTTTGATTAACCTTGAAATGTATGTTTAGATCATCAATTAACATGAATGAGTTTCATGATTACTCATGAGGTGGACAGGCATCATCTTGGTTGATCTGTCACCAATGTTAAAGTCATAATTTTCGTCTAGTACTGATGTCGTCAAGAGCTCGGACAATTTCAAATGTGACTAGGATCCACGCATAACAGTCGGGTGATTTTACACCAGATTTCTTAAACTTGGCAGCACTGTTGTGTAGCCATAGTTTTGATCTGATGTTTAAGATTCAAATATAGCCTTATATGATCAAGAACCTGCTTGCTGATGCAGAGAATCCATCGATACTAAATGACTGATTTTCCATGCGAGTGACTGGGCGTATTACCACTCTCATAACTCTATTCCCTGGTCCTATATCTGAGATGATCAATATGCTTAAACCGTTAAGATCTGGGATGAGTACATTTATGCACGAGATCCAGGCATATTAATAAGGTAGCTTAGCATCTGATATAAATTGTTTATTATGAACAAGATGTGCATATATTAGAGAGGTGATTTTGCATATGACTTGACGAGCTTCTTACCAATGTTTATATTGTTTTCTCTCACCAGACTGTAATCACATTTGGTAAAATTGCTAATGGCATAACGATGTTGCTTGATTCTTATTATCAGCAGGACGTATGCATCAATATGAGGTTATTTTATATTTGGTATGGAGATTTTGTACATACTAGAGACTATATGTTCATAAGAATATGATCTTACTTTGCAATAAGATTGGTGCCATCAGTATATTGGCTGAGTACGATTTTGATATGAATGCAGGCTAATGAGGTGAAATTGTATCACGTTGTCAGCAATCTTCCAACTATACTTTTGGTCAGATTTTGACCACACTTCTTTAGTTGTTTTTATATTATCAAGATCATCAAAGTAATATTCTTGCATATTAATAACCTGATCTTGTATGTCATTGGCAGAGCTTGTTACCATTCCGGAGAACTAATTGCAATCAGAATGTACCGAACTGATATCATTATAGTCATCTTAAGGTTTTATATGAAGGTGAAGTCACCGCATATAAATGAGATATTTTGCTAGATCTAGAAATCTTAGTACATTATTAAAATCTGAAATGTATTTCCGTATGAACAGTATACTGTGCGCATTAATTAACCCTAATATTTAGAAAGACTCCTTATGAGGATGAAGAAAATAATTAAATCCATATAATATATGTGGAAGAAAGATTGCATACTTTTTTTTCTCATAATACCACATTCGCCTGCTTAGTGAATGCATCATCTGTGGAGTTATAAAGTTCAGGTGAGCGATACCAGCTTCACTTCGGCTTCTTGATGATGGATTATCATGACATTTGGTAAATGTTATCGACATGCCTAGAATCGCTTTCCTCCTAAATTGTTTGTAAGTGTTATTGCCCTTTTATATCTGATATCTTAATTCAGCTTATGGAACAGTTTCATTAGTGGTACAAGTCACGCATACGTTCTTTCAGTTTGTTTTGGATCGCTTTAAAAGTCGGTACACGTTAAGGTCATCATCCAAATATTCATATATTGACAGATCTTTGTTCTCCCATGGTTTTGGAGGTAGTGCTCTTTTTGACACGTGACTGGATGCTATATATGACATAATTTTCTGAATCCAACTGCTCTTGCAGTAATTAGAGGCTTACTGTAAGATATAGTACATGTTGTGGTTATCATTAGGCAGCATAATAACAAATCATTGTACTTCCTATATTTATAAAAGAGTTAAGCCATTTTTTAGCTTACCTGGTCGTAAGGTCAAATGAAAAGGAAACTATTTTAAATAACAAACATATTGTTCTATGACAGATTTGTGTAATGTGAAGTCTATGTTATAGTTTAGAAGATATTACCATACATGTCAATTAATTAAATTTTCCTTACAGTTGAAAGATGAACCAGAGCTGACCATTGCCAAGATGGATGCCACGACTAATGAGCTGCCAAAACCATATCAATATTCAAAGTCAGTATCATGTTTTGAGAACAGAAAGTATGATTAGATCACGAGATAACAAATATGAAAACATCATACAATTTAAGTTGATTTAGAAAATAAATTCTATAAGGTAAAAGGTTTTAATTCCTGATTAACAGTATGTACATTATATGTGCTGTGTTGCACTATACATTTTATGTCAATTGATACAGTTGTTGCTAAGGTGCCATCAAATATAGCTACGATTCCTACAAATACAAATCTCTTCAAGAACATTCTTTAAAACCTGTTCGAGATGAATGGACCAAATTAAGGAATTGAATTTCCTCTTTAAAGGATATTTAAGGCACTCTGTATATATTGTACGAAATGTTGTAACTGTTTATCTCTTTCTGAAAATTCTTTAATAATGAATTCTGAATCTGAAATGCTATATATTTTTCGTTCTTACCTTTAAATAATATAATGGATATTTTTCTTCTACAGCGTAGGTTCTGTAGTAACCATTTGATTACGAACAAAACCAATTTGACTCGGATGACAAAAGTAAAGGATATATTATCCAGATTGTATGAGTACCTCATGCGTCTGTAAGGTGTATTATACCATTGGGTGGTCATATTATATGTTTTGCGGGGCTTTTCGTGCTAACGGTGAATCCGAAGAAAATATAAAATGTATTATCTCAAAGGTTTCAATTTATTTCAAAGTTGAAATTCTCTTGTTTATGTTTTGCTTGGTTTTAACATCTTTCATCTCGATCTTATTTCAGGTTCCCAATGATATATATTGCTCCTAAGGGAAATAAGAAAAATCCAAAGCTATACACTGTAAGTATTATCAATTCAGAAGGTATTAATATGTGACCTTCATTGTCTCTCCTGTGAAGCATAGGCGAGACATTGGTATCACTTTTCCGACCTCATTGTCATTCGTTTAGGCGTCAAATGCATGTGTTAAGTTCACTGTGTGTGACACTGGTTAATAATACAGTGAAGAAACAATTTATGACACTTTTAAATAATAACGTTATGAAACTCTTTGTGACGCTATTACATAATACAGTCATTAAGCTGTATCATAGTTTCATAATATAGTAATGAAACGTTTAGTATACTGTTATATAATACAGCCATGAAACCTTGTATGACAGTTACATAATACAGTCATGAAACTTTGTGTAACACTGTTATATAAAACAGTCACGAAATCTTGTGTGACACATTCATGATGTTATACCAGCGTTATTTTCAAGCTCCAATGATGTAGGTAGAAAAGACAAGACATGCCATTCTATGGCATTCTTGTTTCGTTTATTAAGCTCAAAAGAACTACCATACCCTTCCTTGTTGTTGTTAACCCCTCACTAGTATACGGTTTAATGGTGGCTTTGAATTACAGTTATGGGTGGGAGAGAAGGTACATAATGGGAAGGCAGATCCAGAAATATCGCTCAGTATTGGTGTTGGAGAGGAAAGATAACAAATATTCGAAGCGTCTGTGAGATGGAACGAAAGCAACATGTTTTGAAACATTATGTCTACAGTATCAGTCCCGTTAGATAATTTATGTACTGTCACTGTAGGTAGGTAGGTAGATGGATGTCTGGGTTACTGGATAGGCAGATAGGTTAGAAGTTTAGAAAAAACTTTCGATAGGTTCACAATCTTGAAAATCTCATTATGGCTACTCAAATTGAATACATATTAGAATACATATGGGATATGCTTTAATAACAAATACTTGCATATATATATATATATATATATATATATAATTGGTCCTATATAATTGTATGCCAATTTTCTTGGCCTTGTAGGATGATCTGAGTGTGAGTAGGGCAACCTGCTTTAATATGGTTGTACTGCTAACATTTTGAAGCATACACTATCACTGCCAAAATTTTGAAGAATACACTATCACTCCCAATATTTTCAAGAATACACAATCAGGTTTGCTCTTTAATGTACCATTGTGGGAAACTGCATCTCCCCTTATTTGTCAAAAGACAACACTGGGTCACATATTAGGAATCACTGGAATTTAATGATTCTTGGGGATTCATTAATATGAACTATATTTCAGTCTACAATGATTTTAACTGTAAAGTCGGTTAAAGCAAACATTATAATTTATAACTTGTGGGGTTTTTCTAATACGTTGGAGAAAGAAATACATAAGCGCAATAATAAATTCTCTTTTTCTGTCAGGGTGAACTGGAGGTTGATGAGCTTATAAAGTTCATAGCTAAAGAATCAACAAATGGACTCGAGTTATACAACAGAGAAGGAAAGTTGAGGAAGACCGGGATTTAATATGCTGATAGCACACTTACACCTTGCATCGAATTATCTTCTCTAGTATATACATTGATTTCATATTCATATGTTCTAATTAATTTAGTTACAGCTCTACAACGTTAAAATCAGTTTCATTATAACTCGATTCCGGATATAATCAGTTCCGCTCTAGAGCACGAGGCCGAAATTCACTGAATTGCACATGACTTGTCCTCTTAAATCTATCACAATATACATGAATTGGTCGATGAAATCTATCACTATATACATGAATTGTCATATTAAATCTATCAAAACATAGTCTGAAACAAAACAACTTTGTATTATATAGCTTTATTCGTTTACAAAGCAACGTTTACCAGCCCCATGGTCGATTATTCCTTCTATAATGTGGTTTTCGATATACTATTGTTTAGTACATACCCGTTTAAAGCTATAACGTGTTTTCGTATATGTCTCAGTCGACATCAATGACCACATCTTCAATGTTATAATAAGTAAAATGTATATTGTCTATTTGTTTTAGTAACAATAGTTTGGAATGTCTTTTCACTATGTACTGTAATCACCTGAGAAAATTGTTTAGTTATTTTCAATTCAGGAAGAAATCAGACCAGTGTAAAGGAGGATACCGTTTTGTTTCATCTCTTTAATGCACTGGTAGTTTTTCTGTACTATTTATTGTGTTGAGCGCAGAGGTATGTTTGAATGAAGTACATAGTCATCAATGCAAAGATAATCTCCTTATGTAGATTTTATCAGGCAAAGGAGAATGTGTTCATCACCTGTTCATATCACTGATATATGAAAGTGCAGTTGTAAACAAATTGTATTGAATGTGCAGATTTACCAATAGATTGAATGTGTTAATAAACCATAATGACAGAATCAAATGCCTTTGAATGAGTTCTCAATAAGCCCAAAGTAGTATTTATGTTCAAAATGTAAATGATCACTTTGTAATTCCAATGAATATTTTAAATATATAATTCCTCTAAAATTATATCTTGTTACAACTCTGTGGTCTTAACGTAAGTAACAAGAAAGAGCAAAACCCAACAAGTTTTGTATAATCGAAAATATAATTTATTTTCTCAAAATACAATCTGAAAGAATTAAAATATAACTTAGAGTGGTGAATGAATTCCTACACTCCTAAATGTTCTATCAATTCCAAGTTTGGAGTAATGTGTTCCTAAGGTATACCAGTGATTGTCTGTATTGTAATGTTCTATCAACAATACAGAAGAAACACTATATCATAATCACACATGTCTTTAAATGCATCCTCAGTAATTCTGTTCATCTGTTATATATCCAGATAGACTTTAAATGAATGAGCACTGTAATTCCAGTGAATGATTGCATTGAATAAATGAATCAATCCTCTCAACATAACTTAATCGCTTCCATTACTGTATGTACATGTAAGAATGTTTAAAATTGTAATTCTACGCAACAATTATATTACATAGATTACCAATGCATATTACAAAGAAGCGGTATTAGGAGGCTTGAATGAATCATCTTGTAGTTTCAGAATTTCTTTTTCAGTAAACAGATCAGCTATTCTAGCTCCGACTAGGCAAACTTAGCGCTTTCGTAAGTTTCTAAGTACTTTCACTTCGGTGCAAGACAGTCATGGCTTGATGCATAGAAAAATATCTCAGGAGCAAAACAAGCTACAGATCATGATCGCGTGCCTTCAAAGACGAAATAGCAGAAGTAGATCGAGGGTCAGGCGTGTAACGAATTTTTGGTGGTTTCTTACCTTGTCTCTTTTATAGTATGATACAAAATGGATTATGGGTTTAATCGGAGGTATTTTTTTCACTCGGTATGATTTTTGTCAGATTATTGCTTTCTTAAACACAAAACTCGCGTTGAGCACCTGTGATTAAGATAACCAGAATGGTTTGCTGCTATACATGTTAACTTTTTCAAAATTGCCAACCCACGTTTGGAAATTTAAGAAATACAAACATTTTTGGTCAAAATGGTTCCTTCTGCTCCTGGGAATACCGGGAGAGTACCGTAAGTAGCGATGGGCAAAAATGATTATATCACCATTAATCTATATTGGTTCTACGACCTAATAGTCTTAAACTAAGTAACAACAAAAGTGAAAACCAACAATTTTTATAAAATATATATAGACAGAGAGAGAGAATTTTAAATATACACCAAACAGAACAGAAAGTACTATCCATGGATTTTATAGAAGAATGCTTCATAATAGTAGGCAGAATTAATATTTTAATACAAATACAAATATTTTCCACTATCCGCAACAAGTTGATATAGGCTGGTTGAAACATAATACATTTTAAGGTTTAATTCATGTAGAAACAGCCATGTAGAGTTTTGCAAACACTTCCGTTTTTGTGTTTGATTTGTTGTTTTGTCTATGATTTGTACGTGCCTTTGAAAAAGACTCATTAAGAGTCGAAAGCGCTCAGGCTTAGATACTAGTTTTACACTGTTCGTCGTCAGTTTATTGCATTTATCTCAATCAATCCCTCACACACGTGATCCCTTGCTGGACCCAGTGCGCTTGAAAGGGCTGTTATTCGCCATATGATTTGAATTCTTAACATACATACATATATTGCGTGGGTGTAGATTAAGTCAAACACCAAACACTATGTATGCGAATAAAATGTTTATGATTTAAAAAAAAAACCAAACAAATCCTAATGCAATATTCAAATCGAGAAATTGAAAAAGATAGATGTTTTCTGAGACTTAGAATCGGAACACAATGATTTTTCTTTACACAAATCATTGGCGTTCTTTAAAAAATTTCATTAAAAGAATCGCACGCAAATATGCTATCAAAATCTTTACACAAAACCATATCGAATTGCTAGTACCCAAAATTCACAAGATCATCTTGTGTCCAAACAATCCTTATTGAACTATAAATGATATCACAAGTTACTCCTGATCTTTTGTATTTAACATGAGATAAGTATATGAGATTTTTAAAGACAATAAATTAAGCTCATAAGTCATAAAACAAGAATGATTATCAAGATATACAAATAAATCATATTGCATAGATACAGTTGGACAAAGCACTCTGCACATAACTTGAACCATGAGTAAGCAAAGCATATTAAAAGGCACTAACTAAAAGTGAACTTGATATCAATGTACATTTCAACAACAGTTTAGAATAGTTTCACCCAAAAACAGATAATTATTGAGAAAAATTTCAATTTACATCAAATGCAGTAAGACATATGATTCTGCATAAGACAAGAACAGATAAACAAAGAAATGCTAAAGCAAACATTGGCTGTCGTTTCCATGCCGGGAGTGGGTGTTATTTGCAGATATTACATTGATAGTTTTTAACATCATTCAAACATAAATTAAAGATTTAAGTGAATTAAAATTTTCCTGCACTTTAAATTGATTTGGTAGCTCATTTCATAGAATTGTAACTGCATATATGAAATACTTTTTTTTCCAAATGTGGAGGTTTTAATTCTTGAGACATCCAAAATATTTGAATCTCAAAAAAACATTATTGTGTTTAAAACATATTAAATCATCCAAACATCTGGAAGCACGATTATTGAGAATTATGAAAATCTCTAGAGCCATTAACCGAAGTCTGCGGACCATTATTGTTGGCATTTCTGAGATAAATTAGAGTTTATATTATGATAGCTGCTGGCAGGGTTAGGGTCAGGGTTATGGACAGAAACGTAGTGGCAGTCAATATGAAGATCTCATTACTTTATAAGATGGCTAAAATAGTTTTGCATGCCATCGGCCAGCACGTTGGTGAGAAGTGTGACTGCTCCTTCTTCTTTTTGGCCTCTCTAGCTATTTTTCAACTGGGCCATAATGCTTGTAGTGATCATGCATGGGAAGCCATGTTTGACATTGCCAATGTAATTAATAAAGTCATGCATTACAGGATGGAAAATGCCCTGATGGTGTAAGCTAATATTGATCTTGTGAACTGGGATGCCTGCCTGTGATCAGCCACCCGAAAGCCACAGCATGCCTTTGCTCTGGGTTAGCACTTTTTGGCAAATCATTGCTTTCTGGTGGGAAACTGAGACAGTGTGAAATCCGCATCTCAATAACTATCGCTTTAATACAATTTGCCCCTGTTCCCGTTTTCAGACAGAAAGAGTTTCAGCCTCAGTGTAGAGACATCCCCCAGGAAAATGTTTAAAAACAACAAATTTGTCCTCAGTCCAATTTCAGATGGCAGCAAAATGCTAAATTCAACAGGCAGTTTGGCTATGGGAAAAGGAAACGGTGCCTCATTCCTTAACCCTCCAATAAATAATCACATTTCTCATGTTTCTGTCCGCATGAACTATTTTTGCAGAGAATAGAAGAGAATCTAGTAGATGGAACCCAGATCATCAACAAACTGGCGTAAAGTCTTATCAAGGACACAGAACAGCATGTCGCTGGATTCACCCAGCGATACCTTTCGTAAAAAATGAAAAAAAAAAAAAAAAAATATGGCGTCCTCATTTACTTACGTTGGAACTGGTGTTATAATTAAGTTGACCGTCAATGGTGCTGTTCTGTTTTTAGGAGTGTGCTTTACCCACGTGACAAAGAAAACTCATTATTCCTTTCAGGGTGAATGTGGTAGAGTTAGGATGCTCAGTATTGTCTCATCCTCCTATTATTTATTCTCCCAATGTTATTGCAATCAGTCAATATATGCAAGTGAAGAATCAATCCTTTTGTAAATTATGCTATTCCATGAATACTTACCAAACCATATTACTAATAAACCCTCCCACACCTCCTTACAAATCTGTGGATCCTTACTACGCTAATATGGTCATAAACTAAGTAACAAAAAACAAAACCAATAAGTTGTGCAAAACGTGACCATCAATCCAATTATGAAAGTTATAAATGAACATGTGTGAGGAAATTACAGTATTATCAAGTGAATCCAAAATAATAATAATAGAGCTTTATAAATGTCCAAAACAATCAAAAGTTCCGTATTAATTTCAAGACTGGAAATGTACTGGTCGGTCAATACTTGAGACAACAACATACGGTTTGCATGAAAGCGTAAAGGGTTTTACGACACACTGTTACAGATGAAGATTGCTCCCATGAAGTGGATAGCTTCCAGACAAAACTGGTTTTTTGTGTTTATAAAGCAAAAATTTATTCTATATATACCATTGTTGTGGTGAAATCTCACAGCCAGAGAACTCGAGGTGATCGGAGTCTTTGCGCGTGCAAATATTGGTTACCGAACGCACTATTTTGAAATAACCACGGCTGAATGTAAACCACCCTCGCAGAATGCAATACGCGGCTTCGAAACCCGAGCAAATGTTGTTCATATACAATACATACATATATTATTACACACAATTCCGTAACAAAAAACATAACATGTTTTCTCACTGTTATCAACAGATTCATAATGTTGCGGCTGTCCAAATATCCTGTTCGACTTCTCGTATTTTAAAATTCTTGATTAGAAGTGTCACGTTTCGTGGTTCTTCCATGTTCACGGATTAAATTTGAAACTGAATGCGTGTATACTCCTACGTATGGCCTTTACAGAGAGAGAATGTGAGAGATATCCTGGTCAAATCAGAATTTTCTAGGCTGACTTTATAAAACCAGAAACAAAGTGACCATGATGTTTTGTATGATGTAATACTATAAGTGTTACAGCACTTTCCTTCTGCTCCCAGAACAGTAAAGAAAAGTCTAGTTTTGTCTGACAAAATTGGGTTTATTGTGCGTGAAGTTGGTAACTAATGACAAATGTTGTGTTTATCATGCTTAATTTTACCCTCAGATACAATAAAATACATGTAATGCAAATATGCATAACAGTACCGTCATCAACGCATTACCGTTTAGCCGGTACATATTGATTCATCTCCCAGTAGGTTCAGTATGAATGACTCACTACCTATTATATTTATTGCTTATTCACATACTAGAGAGATAGTGAACCAAATAAATCTAAACGCAAGCTACAAATTGAAGGTGTAAAGCTCTGTGTAGAGCAAAATATGTATCAGACAGACAGACAAGTGTATGGACAGAATGATAGGCCCAGAAAAGAATATGCAGATGATAACCTAATAAGTGTAATAAAATACATCAACGTACAGTTCGATTGTAATATATATGATCAGGCTATCACAGATACATTAACTATATTATATCATATAACTCTGGGAACCTTTTCATATTGGGCAAAGGACAAGATCACTTTTCTCCTTGAGACAAAATCATCAGGCACAGTTCTGAAAATGCAAAACGAATTTATAAATTAATAATTTCCATAGATCTAAATATATTTATTATTCAAACTTACTGACATGAATATAGGAAGTGTGATCAAATATATCAAAAAAGAGACATTTTTCGCTCTAACAGTGTTTGTACTTCCCAAATGCATGACGTAGATTTTAAGATCACGATGCAATTAAATACTATGCAAAATATCGATATTTCTATTCCATCTTATTCCTCTTGTGAAATTCTCCACAAGATACGATCTTGAAAGATTATCACGAAAACAATAGAACAAATTGACAATTTAAAGTGATCATCCCTACAAGCGTCGAGCTGAATATTTTTTTTTTTAAAAAAACTAAGATAAGAAAAATGTAAAATTTATAAAGTGAAACATTAACAGTAACATAATAATAAACGCAAAAAGTAAAACTTACTAACCTTACTGCAATCCTATCACCAGCATACTTCTGAAACAATCAATTGGACTGAATGTTTATCACTAATATGCTGTTCATACTACATTGTTATACGGACAAGTTGTAAACTGACCATTCGGAAAGGTACTTATTACTTGTCCTATAATAGAACAAATTAGAATCAACAGTAATCAAGTTAGCCTGATTGCTCAGACTGAACAAATATTTGAACAGGTAATCCTGGTTGAAGGTTGCCTAATTGGCTAAATGTGCGCAAAGTAAAAGCAACACAATAATTGAAATTGATTTCAGATAGCAATGAACGTTAATTATATAAAATAGTGAAATATTCAACCGCCTAAATCCACCAGTTTCTAGTGATCAACAGAATATGAAGAGCATGTACAAATTTCCCACCAGAGGCAACTGACAGTATGACATACATTTTCAAAGCCCTTTGAAACCTTGTCTGATGTTTGTATCTATTATTTAATATCAGGTAATTGTCACACAAGGTAGTGGCGAAGATTGGGTATTTGAGCTGCATTATATCGTAATGGAATCTGGTCTAAATTGGAAATTCCAGGATTTTGCAGTTTAGCAAAGGTAAAATGTCAGAAGACCTGCATCACCTGACTGCAATGGGGTTTTTTTCTTCCGTCGAGTCATGACTTTTTGAGATCGATAAAATGTTGCTACATATATCTCACCTATCTTTATCATATAATCCATCAACGTATGGATTTGACTCTAGTTCCCAATGTATGTATTATATATATATATATATATATATATATATATATATATATATATATATATATATATATATATATATATATATATATATATATATATATATATATATATATATATATATATATATATATATATATATATATATATATATATATATAAGATTTTTTATTTGATTTTGCATCAAGCTAGTTCATTTTATTCTAATAATATCGATATATCAATAGCAGATGGTATAAGTATTCGACAGATCAGACCAAAATGTTTTTTCTGAATTTTCACAGCCTGAAATGGAAAAATAAATATGCAGATCCCAGGCCCCTCTTTCATAAAATTTGATTGTTTGTCCCTAATATAATTTCTATTGTTGTATATTGAGGTACCTATTGTCATATGTTCAGAAATACTGCGATATACCGCGATACAAAATATTTCGTGCTAGTTGTTGTTGTTTTAGGTTTAACGACCCTTTTTAGCGCATTATATGCTATTCGTGGCAGCCAGTATTACTAGTGGAGGATAAACTCTAAGTAAAACATTGATCTTTGTACTGTGGAGAGATCACGGAGTCTAACACTTGCAGAATACAAAGCATTATGTACTGATCTCCATCTCCTGTGGCTGTAGTTGTTTATTCCCCTGATGATGGGTTTGAACTGGTCTGTTTTGTATTTGCACCTTTAACAATTACCTTGGCAGTTAGCAAATTATATCTCAATATAAATGATTTTCGTCATTTATTACTTGACAAGTTGAGCACGTTGTAGCATTACTAGGTAAGTAATTGTGAGGGTTTGTTATGGTTGGGGATTGTTTAAACTAATATAGAAGTCCCACGCAGGCTCAATTTTGGTTGGAAGTTAAATTAGTGAAAGATTTATGTAAAGCTCAGAGCCCCCAGTCAGCAATGCCGACGGTTAAATGGTTAAGTATACAAAAATGGTTGTAATTCAATGAATAACAATTTAATAATCAAATGACACTAATTCCCAATTACACTCCTTCCCCTCGACCCTTCAATAGCCTATTGCATCACCTAATTACCAGTGTGAGATCGATTTCCACCTGTCCTTGTATTCTACTCATCTGTGGTATTCTTCTCGCTCCTATTTCTCCCAATTCCTTCTTCACTTCCTCCTCGACTTTCTCCAGATTCCTTCTCCTCCTCCTCGACTTCTCTATACTCCTTCTCCACCTCCTCTACTTTATCCTCCAGACTCCTTTTCCTCCTCCTCCACCTTCTCTCCACCGACTACATTTCTGTCGACTTCGACTGTTCGGCTAGTCTCACTTCCGTTCCCACCTCTTCGACACTCGGGACTCTATTGAACCGGACGTCCTCTGTCCCCCTAAAAAGCTTCATGTGAAAACACAAGGATGGTACAGTATTTTTCCTTAGCCCTCTCATCTCACAATACATACAGTCTATCATCAGATAACGACTATTAAATGTCTTCGGTCACGCATTCATTCACATCGAGATACCCATACGTTCTTGTATGGTAAATCAAACGTCATAATACAGCACGATATCAATTACTTCTTATACATACATCAATAAATTCGGTCACATCAATACATATCCCTAATCACGATATACTGCCCAACACAATATCACAATAATCAGACGCATTTCTTTACCTTACAACTCATACAAAGTACACAAATATTAAAATCTCCACCTCTGATATCTGCAAACTTCCATAGCAACTAATCTTACATACTTCAACCATTCCAAATTCAAAATTCAAGCATATGTAAATACTAACATAAGACAGTAATAAATGCACTGTTTTACTACGAAGTGACCTAATAGCGAATTGCAAAAGTAATTCTGACCACAAGCGAACAATCTACATAATTCCGCCTCACATTAATAATTCTCTGCGTAAGTTCAAGCCCATTTCTCAAATACGCATGTAAATGAAACACTATAAAGGTAATTCTACATACTAAACAATACTAGTAACTAAGTATACATGCTACAAATAATTACAATTGTGATGCCATAATATTCTGCAAAATTCGAGCAAATAACTTACTGACCTTTTTAAAGCCTTGTCTTTCCTTAGAACCTTTCTCTAAGTCTTACCGCAAATTACGAGTGGCTCTCTCGGAGTAATCCTATTGATCTTCAATATACCCAGACGAAACTAAATTTTCGCTTCCGAATTGGAAGGTAACATTTGCGTCGAATTGTAATCATGCCCTCTATGTCAATTCCGATCGAATGTCACTGTGAACCGATCCAATCAAACTTAGCGAACAATGTCCCTCTCGCTGTCTGTCAACGTGGGTACGGATAAGAATACGCCCCGTTCACCCCGCGGACTTTCTTTTGATCCTAAACAAACCTCTTAACACGTAGGTGTGATAAATGCAAGCCTTTGTCAAATGATGCGAGCGGTCGCCAACCCCAACTCAAGTTTCTGGTCTCTGGCGGGTCACTGTAACATTGCGTAAGAGTTTAACACTAACCCACGGCAACCTTTAGACATCAAACACATCGCCGCGGTAATATTATAGTTTATACATGACTTTATAGCTGGGGCATAGCAAACGTGACAGTAATAAGTGCTAATGAATAGTTTAATTAAAACATTTCTTTATGACTTTGGTAATCTAAATATGATTTTGTTGTCAAATAATTATAAATCTTTCCATAAAACTGTATCCTACAATCTGTACTGTTTTCAATGATCAATTAATCGCTTGTATTAATTTATTTCAGAAATCATGCTTTCCGCATCTTCAGTTGATAATTGAAACATCATCGCCACGGAGCCAGAAGCATCTAATAATTGTTGCAGGGGAACCATTTCTGGAAACTGAAACAATTTTATTAAGAAATGGTATTGTTAAAATTAGAATGATATTTAATATTATTTCCAGAGACAAATGTTTCGCTGCTAAACTGGCTTTCGGAGTATCTCAAGGAGTGTGTCCGAATTTTCTCAATATAATCCGTAGCTGAGTGTTAGGTGACTGCAATTATTAACAGGCCAATATAATCCACAGGTGGCAGTTATTCATTGACTGATTGCGCAATTGCCCTAAATACTACCAACTCTCCGAGTGAATCCGTAAAGTAACAAGACGACCAAATATTTATTTTTGCCAACACAATAACAAATGGTAGCGGTTTTTTTATCTGCGGCTTGACACAGACAGCATATGATATATAATATTATACTTTCTTACTACATCAACCAAGACTGTTGTTGCATACTGTATTGACTTGTAGAGTCACCCTGTAAGAGTGCAACACGGACAATCTACAGCGATCTCTCAGTTTTTATACACATGATAAAACCCGATTGTATGAGATTCACTATACGTTAATCGTGACGATTTCAACTGATGTAGACATAAAATAGGGATAGGTTTCTGAACAACGGGTACTCCAAGTTCTTGCAAAATGATGATGAAAACGACACCGTCAAAACATAAATTGTTTATCTTTTATTTGCTGATCTCATTGTCAACCTGTCCCTCTGCGAGACACAGCGCTCTACTTTATCTCCTGTTAGTTTATTGTGATTCGAAACATCCAGATTTGTGTCGAATTATAAGTGTCCTAGAAAATGAAACTCGCTAATTTGGACTGATTTCATAATGCAATAAAAAACGTTTCACGTAGTATTTAGCATGCGTCCTCCGCTTGTACTTTTGTAATGTACTAATTTGATTCCGTTTACTACTATAGTTTCGACTAAAAGTTAGTCAAATGGCCATGATTCTTCTCTGATCAAGACTGGGCATCGCGTCTGCTCGTTTGTTTGGTATATAACAATTAACTGCTGGGAGAGTATTCTATCTTCTTAAGATAATTTGTGTTGGTGGGGTGATGGCGTATGTGTGAAATGTTCCTATCTCCGAACCCGTAGCCGTTCGAGTCCATAAACGTTAAATTGGCACACTTTGGGTGTTCATGAAAAGATTTAAATTAGTTGAGTTAAAAGGTTCAAAACTGCTGTATGAGTATGATTAAATATAAGCCACAGTTGAGACTTATGAAATGTGTTATTCTGACAGCTTAAAAAGATTCATCTGGAGGAGACCGTGTAACGTTTCTATTACAATGTTGCTGACAAACTTTAATGCGATAAGTGCAGCAAACAAGATGCACGTGCCAATGAAGCAGTTCGAGAGAACTTTTATACAGTGACAATACATGTAAACATTACTCACTGGATACTTCCATTACTTTAACAAAAATGTATGGTAGTGTTGTCTAATTATGATATAGTGTGAAAATAAATTTTAAAATGTGTTTAGTCCGAAGGATTAGAAACGCCATCTGTGGATTCCTGGAGAATTTGGACGAAGACTATTGTTCATGACAGCAAAGATGTGGCTTTGGTTTCCTTTGTGTAGGAAAGTCTTGTAGAAATCAATGCAGTTTACTTTAAAATCCTGACATATTTCACACTTTATTCTTTGACGTATAGAAGTAACTTTCTTGCCACGAATATTAAACTTCACTGACCTATGTAGCTTTGAAGAAATGGATATGTGAATTCACGTAACCCTGTTCTTTGAGCACTTTCAATAAAATCGGCTGAATTATATAATATTTCGTCTGTGGATTTGAACTCTACATCATTAGTGTCTAAATGATAAATGACGTGTAAATAGTTTATCATTGTCGAACATTTAGCCTCAGGAAAAGCCTGCACGGTTGTTTACATAATATCCCAAATATATTTACAGGTGGTACCACTTCTAACTGTGAGGTCATCTTGATCTGAAAATAAAACTTTCATGATAAATGGGAATTAATGTGTGTGTGTGTGTGTGTGTGTGTGTGTGTGTGTGTGTGTGTGTGTGTGTGTGTGATTTAGATTTTTAACGTAGCTTTAAAAAATTTTCAGTCATATCACTACGATGTCTGCAGTGTAACAGTTTATGGTGATGTCTAGCACTGGGGCATCATGCCGCAGACATGTGGCATGATGTCCCACCCAGTCACATTATCCTGACACCAGGCCGACCAGTCCTAACACTAACTTCTTAATGCTGAGCGCCAAGCGAGGCAGCTGTTAGTTCCATTTTTAAAGTCTTTGGTATCACTTGGCTGGGGTTCGAACCCACAACCTCCCGCATCCGACGCTGACGATCTAACCACTAGGCCACCGGAGCGGTCCGGGAATTAATGAAAAGACTAGAAATTACGTCCAAATACTACTGATCTAAAATGTATCAAAATTGTAGATATTCTAAATGTAACATTGTTTATCTGCTAAAGGACGTTTCAGATATCTTCGACAAGCGTTATTTGACCAGTCCATTTACAAATGAATTAATCTTGCCAGAGCATTTTACTGAAAAACCACAAGCAGCACCCCTCATTTAAACCTACCTGGTGAAAATAAAGTCGGATCCATTCCAGTAACCTTACAATCTGTCTTAAGTTTTGTCTCAAAATTGCGTATGTGATGCACGTTATCTCTCGACTATAAGTCTTAAACGAAGTAGTAGAAAAAAGCTAAGAAGAACAGTAATTTGCTTCAAATATATTGATCTTTTTCTTATTGGGCATACTTCTTAAGTCAGCCATAGAGTTGCTATGCTATAGAGTCTGCATACTTCTTAAGTCAACCATAGAATTGCTATGCTAAAGAGTTGGCATACTTCTTAAGTCAACCATAGAGTTACTATGTTATAGAGTTGGCATACTTCTTAAGTCAACCATAGAGTTGCTATGCTATAGAGTCGGCACAAATACATGAGATACTTTTGAAGGTTGATCTGAGAAATTCCAAATGGCTGCCCTTTAATCTGATCGAATATTTACTGAATAGTACATTGTTCATTATGGGTGCGGAAATCGTTAAAAGATATCATAGTAACTTACTCTTCAAGTTCAAATGAGATCATACACCTTTGTAAATAGAGTCATTTAATGTTTTGGGCCTGTTCATCTTACGATTATCACATGAATAAACATCTTCTCAATCCAACTGCTACCGATCCAATTCGTTCTGCAGCAATGTAGACGTGGAACGCAGTAGATAGACGACCCTTGGCTAGCAAATATTAGACGGTACATTTAGGTAGAATTGATATACTTGAAGTTTTCCTGCTTATATATTCTCATTCTTTGAATTTCACACGTCTCTGTTTACTCAGCCTAAGACTATTGCGTGTATGGTAATGAAGTGTAAAGTGAGTATTCATCTTTGTTATTTTCTTTAGCACTCAAATGAATAAATTGTTCTTGCAATGATCTACATTTCCTGGTTAAACTAGCCATGGTAAATGTGTGGATTGAATATTATACGGGCCAAGCTGGCGAGACATAGCGCTCTACTTTATCTCCTATTAGTTTATTGTTTTCCGAAACATTAGGACTTGTGACAATTTACAAACGTCCTAGAAAATAAAACTCGTTAATTCTGACTGATTTCACAACCCAATAAAAACGTAGTATTTAACGTGCGTCCTCCGCTTATACTTTCCTAAAGTACTTATTTTGATTTTGTTTACTACTACAGTTTGAACTGAAGTCAGTCAGGTAGTCATGATTCTTCTGTGATCAAAGACTACTACAGTTTGAATTGTAAGTCAATCAGGTAGTCATGATTCTTATGTGATCAAGACTACTACAGTTTGAATTGGAAGTCAGTCACGTAATCATGATTCTTCTGTGATCAAGACTGGGCATCACATCTGCTCGTTTATTTGGTAGATAACAATTAACTGCTGGGAGAGTTTTCTTTTGGTCTTTCTTTTCCTTTGTTTAGGGGATGAGGGCGTGTGCGTGAAACGTTCCTATCTCCGAGTCCGTAACCATTAGAATCCATAAATTTTAAATTGTCACACTTTGGGTTTCCATGAATAAATTTAAAGACAGTCAAATCGATAGGTCCAAAAGTGCTGTATGGATGTGATTAAATGTAAGCCACAGTTGAGACTTACGAAATCTGTTATTCAAACAACTTAAAAAGATTCATCTGGAGGAGATCATGTGACTTTTCTATTAAAACGTCGCTGACAAACTTTGCTGCGATGAATGCAGCAAACAAGACGCACGTGCCAATGAAGCAGTTCGAGAGAACGTTTATACAATGATAATACATGTAAACATGGACTCACTTGATACTTCCATTACGTTAACAATAATGTATGGTAGTGTTGTGTAATTATGATACTTAGGCAGTGTGAAAATAAAATTTAAAATGTGTTTAGTCCGAATGAATATAAACGCCATCTGTGGGTTCCTGGAGAATTTGGACGAAGACTATTGTTCATGACAGCAAAGATGTGGCTTTGGTTTCCTTTGTGTAGGAAAATCTTGTAGAAATTAATGCAATTTACTTTAAACTCCTGACATATTTTATACTTTATTCTTTGACGTATAGAAGTAACGTTCTTGTCATGAATATTAAACTTCACTGACCGATGCAGCTTTGAAGAAATGGATATGTGAATTCACGTAACCCTGTTCTTTGAGCACTTTCAATAAAATCGACTGAATTATATAATTTTTTGTCTGTGGATTTGAACTCTACATCATTAGTGTCTAAATGATAAATGACGTGTAAATAGTTTATCATTGTCGAAACTTTGGCCTCAGGAAAAGCCTGCACGGTTGTTTACACAATATCCTAAATGTATTTACAGGTGGTACCAATACTGATTGTGAGGTCATCTTGATCTGAAAATAAAACTTTCATAATAAATTGGTTCATTCCAGAATTCATGAAAAGACTAGAAATTACGTCCAAATACCTCTGATCTAAAATATATCCAAACTAGATATTCTAAATGTAACATTTTTTATCTGCTAAAGTTTTTTCAGATATCTTTGACAAACATTGCTTGACCAGTCCATTTACATATGATTTCAGTTTGCTAGAGCATTTTACTAAAACACCATAAGTAGCACCCATCATCTAAACCTACCCGATGAAAATAAAGAGGGATCCATTCCAGTAACCTTAAAAACTGTCTTAAGTTTTCTCTGAAAATTGCGTATGTGATAAATGTTATCTCACGACTATATGATCTTAAACTAAGTAGCAGAAAAATAAACAAGAACAAAGTTACAGTAAACTTAACAAATAATTTATTTCTCTAAGTTACAAAGTGACAATTAAGGAGGAACTTTCAGTAGTTATAATTCAATCCCAAATAATCCTCAATGTTATTTCACAAGTCCAAACGTGTAGAATGTTAGAATGTCTGAATCAAGTGAAATATACTATGTGCTGATGTATCAATAGTTTTGACTTTGCTAATGCACCAATAGTATTAATGTATTACAATGATATAATGCGGAATGTCTGAATGATTTCACAATACTCCCAAGGTAATATTTTCATCCAAAAGTTAATGAGCACTTTGTAATTCCAATGAATAAGTTAAATGAAATATTCCTCTCAAATTATACCTGAACACAATAGTAAATGGTTAAAGACGGAACTTAAAACAGAATCGAATACCTGTATACCACATCCGATATATGCTAATGTTTTATGACTTAAAACACAATATCATTTTCCAGAAAAGTTCACTAACTGGCAAATAAGGTCAGGTTTATAGAATATTCTAAATTTGTCAATAATGTTAGGTCTTGCACTCAAATCAAAGTAAACATCTTTTTTTAAAAAATCAGAAATGTCAGGTAGGTATGAATTCTACTCTCAATCACGGACAAAGGTGCAGCACATAATATAAATTAAATATTAATAACTCTTGTATTATGAAACTCATCGAAAGAAGTATCCTAGATGGATGAAAATAATGCAAGGATATTACATACTAACGAAATATAACACAATCACTTCAATAGGATAGAACCAGTATCCTATTTATCATGATAATGTAACACTGTGGTTTAGGTTTGTCAGTTTGAACTATGTAATATCATTCAAAGTACGGTAATTGCCTTGGTAATGACACCGACATAAACATCAATGCATTAAATAGATGGACTGTAGATACAATTTGCAAAATATTCTAAAAAGCATAAATGTTTTAAAATGTGAAATATGTGTCGTGTAAAATGATTTTGATAGCACATATACTCTATGTAAAGATTCTCAAATAACGAAGAGTTATTGAGTCCTGTAGCATTAAAATCATTTAATTGACTAGTAAATGAAACATATCTTACAAATGCATGTTAATTGGCTGCTATCCAAAAATATATTATAGGTTATTGAAGGAACGTAAGACTAAGTTGCTATTTAGATATGCAATAACTTGGACTAAATTTGAATAGGCAGACATAAGATTATAAAAACAAGGGGGAGAACTCTTATGACAACGGAACCCAAAGGGTAAACTATAAAACAGTAACAAGAAACAAAAACAAGCAAAGAAACAAACACAGAATGAAACATTGTCCAATATGCAGTGAACGAATGTATTGAACTGAAGTCAAAGAAATTGAAAACAAACAAAATGAACTAGATCAGAGCTTTAGTTATGAGGAATGTTTGTTTTTCTCTTAGATCATTGTTGAAAAATTTTTACTGTATGTTATCGTTCCTACAGACACTGTAATCTGTAATAACATAAATAATTTATTTAATCCTTCCGTATTAGTGAATCTGCAACAATAGTTAATAAAAAAATTATAATGATTAAAAGACATATGTTTTGGCATAGTACCCGTCATACAAGTTTGCATTTACCAAACGAACGATATACAAATCATGAAATTAGAGCCAAGTCATGTGTCAGAGGTTTCGATGCAACTTCACTGTTGGAATACTGTAATACTAACAAACACTTGCGAAATAAAATTTGTTAAATTAAAAGCTTCACGCTTGTATGCGCGTGTTTCCATGTGTATGACACCTTCTCTAGACTTAACAAGCTGACGAGGATGGAATCAGTGTGTTGTCTGCTCCTGATTGGTTTAATAATTCATCCCTACTGAATTGTAAAATCTCGTATAAGTACTATACAAGCTGCAACATAAGACTAGACAAAAAACTAAAAAGGCGTTATGTCTGACGGACCATAACACGACGAGTTACGCTAAACATATGCCTTTTTGACTCACAAGCCTTTCGACGCTCTCTTGTTTAGAAGAAAATACAAAATTTTCTTTAATCTTCGAAGAAGAAGAAGAAGAAGAAGAAGAGGAAGAAGAAGGAGAGAGAAAGAAAGAGAGAGAACAAATGGACATATCCTAATTCGCAATGGAACTGTGTTCCCGGATGCAAAGATTTAAGCTTCATTTGGGTATTATCGTGTTACGTCCTTGTGGACAGAAATGAGGTGTGAAAGTTCTGATTCTGAAAATAATTCATGAATATTCATGATACATTTATGCTTGTGTATATGTTTCTTCAGCTTGGGTTACCGTCCGGTTAAATATCGCCACAGTATCAATATGGTGCCTTTAATTAATGATAGTCTATTTTCGATGGATGATCAGCTGTAGAATAATAAGAATAATTACATTGGCAAAGGAACCATGTATCGATGATTAAGCAAATATATATCTACGATTGTACCCAGTCAGTGCTTCTTATATGAAAACTAAAACTTAATTAAAGGTAACAATAGTTTAAATAACTTTGGAAATCTGGATTAATCATAATATTTAGCAAATAATATTAATGTATAGACTACCTTTAACTTCTTTTAAATTGAACTTAGATGTTTGACATTGTTATTTCAAAACTAAATGTATTCCAGAGAAAATGTTGCTTTTATCGTTCGAACAAGAAACCGTATATAATAAGTAAAGAACATATTCCCTTTGTGAAACTTTTAATGTAATTACAAACAATAGCAGCTTGTAAAATTGACTGATTTCATCAGCTGGTCAAAGTCATTTATTTTCGCCTTTTCTTGCAGGTGAGAGACTATTTTGTACCAACTTTTGTCTTGTGTAGATTCTAAATTAAACACCTGTTTGTATTCAGTATAGCCTTTTGTCATTTAAAGCTACAATAACCTTACGAACAGTAGGAGACAGAAATCAATATTGATATAAAAGGCTCAAAACGTAAAATTGGGTTCCATTGTCCCCTGAAAACGAAAATATATCGAAACGGAAGAATTTTCCAGCTTCAAATTGATATGTAACTTAAGGATGCTGGTTTCTTTGTCATTTTCCTTCGACAGTCACATTCTATATCTATATATGCATTCCTCATGTCCGTAGTGTATTGAAATAGCGGGAAAATAGTAATATGAAGTATTGAGTCTTAGATAACTCCCTCAGGTACAAACTGCTCATGGAAGCTAAATATTTCAAAACATTTTGGGCATACTTATTGTTTAAATGGCTTAAACTAGTTTCCTTGTAATACACACAAATGTCTCGAATAGTTTTGAACAAGCAATATAGTCACCAATATGTGTACATAAATCATAACGACCGTATTCTATGATTGATTGCTTAAATATAAATGGCATAAATATTTGACTTAGCAATACAGTTTTGGTGTGAAACCCAAGCTATCTTTATCAGACGTTGTTGAGCTTACCAAGAGGCGAAGAATTCAACTAGAGCCAAGTCATATGTCAGAGATTTGGTCGCCAAGTCACTGTTGGAATACTGTAAATATCACTAGCAAATACTAGCGAAATAGAATTTGTTAAACAAAGTAAAATCTTCATGCTTGTATGCGCGTGTTTCCTTGTTTGTGACAGCTTCTCTAGACTTAACAACCTAACGAGGACGGAATCAATCTGTTGTCTGCTTCTGATTGGTCCAATAATTCCTCCATACTGGGTTGATAAAGTCTCGTATAAGTCCTACATCAGCTGGACCTATGGCTGAGGAAACAATGGAAAAGCTTACGTCTGACCTGCGGTAACACGACAGGTCACGCCAAAGATATGCTTTTTCACTCACAAACAATTCGACACTGCTCACCTACCTATTTTATCTTTACGAATCACTGTAGCATACGATCGTTATGATTTATGTACACATATTGATGACTATATTCCCTGTTGAAAACTATTCCAGAAGTTTGTGTGTAATTACAAGGAAACTGGTTTAAATCATTTAAATAATAAGTATGCCCAATGTGTTTTAAAATACCCGGCTTCCATGAGCAGTGTGTAGCTGTGGGGGTTATCTAAAACTCAATACTTCATATTACTATTTTTCCGCCATTTCAATACACAACTAGCATGAAGAGCACATATATAGATATTGAACATGATTGTTTAAGCAAAAACAGAAGACAACTCACATCCATAAGCTAAATATCAATTTGAAGACGGGAATTTCTTCCTTTTTAAAACCTTTTCCTTTTAAAAGAAAATGAAAGGTAATTATAAGCTTTGAGCCTTGCAAAATTAATAATGATTTCTGTCTGCTACTATTTGCAAGGTTATTGTAATGTTAAATGACAAAAGGCTATACTGATTACAAATAGGCATTTAAATTATTATTTCCACAAGTCAAAAGCTGGTGCAATACAGGCTCTCAGCTGCAAGAAAAGGTGAGAATAAAATACTTTGATCAGCTGATGGTGCTGTTATTTGTGATTGGACTGAAATTTTCACTAAGCGAATATATTCTTTACATAGTATTCATTCTTTATTCAGATTTAAAGGTAACATTTTCTCAAGAATAAATTTACCTCTAAGACTAACAAAGTCAAACATCTAAATGGATTTTAACTGAAATTTAAGGTAGTCTGTAAATTAATAGTATTGCTAAATATTTATGATAGTTCCATATTTCCAACATTATTTGAACTATGTCTGTCTTTAACTGAGACTTAGTTTTCATATAAGAAGCATTAACATCAGTACAATCGTCAATATATGTTTGCTTTGCCAAGGTATTTTTTGTTTCATCTTATTGCCGCTGATAATCAGTCTAGAAAAGATGATCACTATTTGAAGACACCATGTTGATACTGTGGCGATATTTGACCGGACGGTAACCCAAGCCAAGAACAATATACACAGGCACAAAGGAAACAAGAATATTCATGAATTATTTTCGGACATTTCACACGTCATTACTGCCCATTAGGATGTATCATAAACCACCCAAATGAAGCTTAAATCTTTGCATCCGGGAATACAGTTCCATTGCGAATTAGGATATGTCCATTTGTTTTCTCTCTATCTCTTTATCTCCCAATCTCTCCTTGTTCATCTAAGATTAAAGAAACGTTTCTTTATTTTCTAAGCAAGAGACTGTGGAAAGGCGTGTGAGTCGAGAAACGTAATTTCTGCGTGACCAGGTCGTGGCAGGTCAGACTTAAGCAGTTCTGATTGGTTGGCTAGCCTTAGGCCCGGATTATATAGAACTTTATACGACATTTTACACCTTATTAAGGAAGAATTACTGGACCAATCAGAAACCGACAACGCTTTGATATCGTCATCCTTAGGTGGCATTTAAAACGAGAGAAGCTATCACAAACTTGGAACACGCACGTACAAACATGAAGCTTTTACTTTGTTTAACAAGTTTTATTTCGCTAGTGTTTGCTAGTGATGTTTTATATTATTCCAACAGTGACTTTGCATCCAAGACTCCGACACATGACTTGGCTCTGGTTGAATTTTTCGCACCTTGGTAAGCTCTCATACTTCTGCAAAGATAACTTAGGTTTCTGTTCTCACACCAAAATTTTATTTGTTAAGTCAAATATTTATGTCATTTATCTTTATGCAAAGACATGTAGAATACCGCCACTATAATAAATATACACGCATTGGTGACTATACTGGTAGCTCAAAACTATTCCTGAATTGTATTACTTTGAGGAAAGGCGTTTCAATCATTTAAACAATAAAAGGGAAAAATTGAAAGGTATTTATACGTTTTGAGCCTTTTAAACATAAGTCTGATTTCTGGCTCCTACTAGTCGTTTAGTTATTGTAGTTTTGAAACTAACAATGTCAAACATCTAAGTGCAATTTCAAAGAAGATAAAGGTAGTCTGTAAATTAATGGTATTTGCTAATCATTGATGAAAAATCCATATTTTCAAAGTTACTTAAACTATTTTTGCCTATAATTAAGTTTTAGTTTTCATATAAGAGGAATTAACCTGCGTACAATCATCGATATGTGGTTCCTTAGCCACTGTAGTTTTTCTTATTATTTCCCGACTGAAAATCCGTCCAAAATAGACAATCATTCATTAAAGACACCATATTGATACTGTGGCGATATTTGACCGGATTTTAACCCAAGATAAAGAAACATATACACAGGCACAAATGTATCATGAATATTCATGAATTGGTTTCGGAGTTTTCACACGTCATTACTGCGTATAATTAGGGAACATAAGAACACCCAAATGAAGCTTAATTGTTTGCATTTGGGAACACATTTTCATTGCGAATTAGGATATTCCATTTGTTCTCTCTCTCTCTCTCTCTCTCTCCTTCTACTTCTTTTTCTTCTTAATCGTCTTCTTCTTCTCTTAAGATTAAAGACATTTGTGTTTCTTTCTAAACAAGAGAGTGTGGAAGGGGTTGTGAATCACAAAGCGTATTGTAGCGTGACCCTTCGTGTTATCGTAGGTTAGATTTAAACTTGTTAAGTTTGTTGTCTATTCTTAGGCCCAGCTTAAACGAGACTTTGCTACTCAGTAGGGAGGGAATTTTGGACCAATCAGAAGCTGCAAACGCAATGATATGATCCTCGTTAGGTAGCATTTAAGTGAATAGAAGTTCTCACAAACTTGGAAACACGCGCATACAAGCATGAAACGTATACTTTATTCACCAAATTTTATTTCGCTAATATTTGCTGGTGATGAATTACAGTATTCCAAAAGTGAGTTTGCATCCAAAGCTCAGACACATGACTTGCCTCTAGTTGAATTCATCGCACCGTAATTAGTTCACACGTCTAATGTAAAGATAGTTTGGGTTTCTTTTGTCACACCAAAACTTTATTCTTCCGTGTTTTATTTATTTTCCTTTCAAAGGGAAAAATGAGACGCAATTTTAAGTTTTGAACCTTTAAAGATAATACTGGTTTCTGTCTCCTACTAGTCGTAAGGTTATTTTAGCGTTAAATGTCAAAAGGCTATATTGATAATAAATTGGCATTTAATTTAGTATTTACACAAGTCAAAAGTTAAATGACAAACAGGTATATTGATTACAAATTGGCATTTCATTCAGTATTTGTACTCCAGTCAAAAGTCGGCACAGTACAATCTCCCAGCTGCAAGAAAAGGTGAACCTAAAAGACATTGATCAGCTGACGTAGTCAATCAATTTTATCTGGTTCTTTTATTTGTGATTGGACTGAAAAGTTTCACTAAAGGAATATTTTCTTTAAATAGTATACCTTGTTTATTCAAATATAAAAAACATTTCCTCAAGAATAAACTTACTTTTGAAACTAACAATGTCAAACAAGTAAGTGCAATTTAAAATAAGTTAAAGGTAATCTGTAAATTAATGGTATTTGCTAAACATTTATGAAAATACATATTTCCAACATTAACCTATTTTTCCTTTTAATTCAGTTTTATTCCATGAAAGGAACATTAAGATGCGTACAGAACTAAATTTAAGTTTGCTTTGCCAATATAGTTTGATTCCTATTATAGCCGCTGATTATCCTACGAGAAAAGATTATAATTTTTTTCAGATATTGATACTGTGTCAATATTTGACCGGAAGGCAAACCAATTAAAATAAACTTACACACAGACACAATTGTACCATAAATATTCATGGGTTATTTTCGGTACATTCACACGACATTCCTGCCCACAACAATGTTGCATGCGATTACCCAAATGAAGCTTAAATCTATACATCCGGGAATACAGTAAGATTGTGAATTAAAATATGTATATTTGTTGTTCTCTCTCTCTCTCTCTCTCTCTCTGTCTCTCTCTCTGTCTCTCTCTGTCTCTCTCTCTCTCTCTCTCTCTCTGTCTCTGTCTGTCTGTCTGTCTCTCTCTCTCTCTCTCACACACACACACACACACTTTAATATATAACATCGCATAGATTCAATTCCTAAAATCAATGGCTTTATTATTATTATCAAGGAGATACTAACACACATCTCTACAGTAAAATATTTTAAAACGAATTAACGTAGCTATGTGATATGCAGGCATTCCAAAAGTGATTTTGAAAATGTGATAGAAACATTTTCGTTTGTTTATGAAAAATCGTTCTCGTTGGTAAATAATATTTCACTTCGTTTTAATTGACTCCTTAATGTAAGTATTATTTGACACAAACAAAATGTTGAAATGTACTTCAGTATTTATGCAGATCTATACCGTTATTGCTCCTCAAAACACAGAACTAAATTAAAAATAATGAGTAATCTTGACAACATCATCATCATCATCATCATCATCATCATCATCATCATCATCATCAATCCCTCAACCCAAGAGGTCGATGGGGCACCACAGTTGACTTTACAACCAATTGTCTCCAGCTTTCCCTGTTCTCTACTGCCCTTTGGGAATCTCCAAATCCCATGCCTGTCCTCTCCTTGATTATTGCCTTCCCACCTCTTTTTCTGCTTGCCTCTTCTTCTACACCCTCGTACTGTGCCTTGCAAGATTGTTTTTGCCAGTCCAGATGATCTTGAGACATGACCGTACCACTTCATTTGCGCTTTTTTACAGTGGTCAAGAGGTCTTCATAGGATCCGATGGCTCGTTGGATCCTGTTGTGGGATTCTTCGTTGGTTACATTGTCAATGTATGAGATGCCCAAGTTCTTGTGGTAGCATCTCATTTCGAATGTTTGACTCCTTCTTTGTAGAGATTTGAGCGTCCATGTTTCACAAGCATACAGAAAGATGAATATGACAATAGAGCGCATCAGCCTTATCTTGCAACCAAAAGCAATGTTGGTATCTTTCTATATTGGTCTCAACCTTGTTATTGTTGGTGTTGTCTGGGTTAATTGATCCCAAGTACTTGAAGCTTGTGACTCTTTCCAGCTTCTGTCCACTGACCTGTGTTTCCGCACTGATGCCATTGGTGTTGGTTGTCATCAGTTTGGTTTCTTCGGCGCTATTCTCCATACTGTACGCTGTGTAGGTTGTGTCGAGGCGCTCAACCAATTCAGCAAGTTCTTTATCATCTCCTGCTAAACTATTAATATCATCTGCGAAACGAAGGTTGGTGATTGTTCTTCCTCCGATGCTGGCAGTGTCCTTGTGGTCATGCAAGGCATCCTCCATGATCCTTTCCAGGAAAATGTTGAAGAGTGTAGGTGATAGTATGCATCCCTGTCTGACTCCAACTGTTGTTCGAAACGAATCTCCTCTGCTCCCATTGTTGAGGGCAGCACTGGTGGCTTTGTCATAGAGGTGCTCAACAACCTGCACCAGCTTTGAGCTGATGTTGTACTTCCTCATACTCGTCCATAAAGCTGCATGCCATAACCTATCAAAGGCCTTTTTGAAATGTATAAAGACATGTTATAGTTTCTGCTGATGCTGAGGGTATTTCTCGCAAAGAGTCTGAGATTGAATATTTGTTTTGTGGTGCTCCTTCCTGCTCGGAAGCCTGCCTGCTTTTCAGCAATAATTTTCTCTGTTTGAGGCTTTTGTCTTTTGAGAATTATCTTCAGCATGACTTTGCTCGGGTGAATGATCAAACTGATGGTTCTGTAGTTTTGGCATAGCTGTAGGATTTCTTTCTTGGGGAGCACGATGACCAATGACTGAGTCCATGTGGTGGGCCACTCTCCTGTCTGCTATATCTTGTTTGCAGATTGTTGTTAGGACTGTGACTATCCCTTCAAGCAGGAGGAGAAGAGATAGACACAGTCCAATCTTCACGACACTTGCTTAAAATGGCACTGTGTTTAAAGCTGAATAGGAGGCATTAACACTCAGAAACTCACAGTATGATGCGACCAAATGGTTGATAACTATTAAGCTGGCATTTATTACTATCGAAAGAGAATAACTGTAAAATTCAAAATTTAAACGATAGTACCGTTCTCTGTCGAATTTGGTCCTAATCTGAACTGATTGTTTTACTTTCTGCCATTTACATGCATGGTAAGCTCCAGTATAGTCAATTTATATTTTATTCCTAACGATCCACTTTATGCTAAACATAGTTTTGGACAAGGACCATCATATACAAGTTTCAGAATATAATTTTATTACAATTTCAAAGTAAAAGTTTGCCTTATTTCAAACATTGATGCGTTGGGCGTATATCTTTTGCAGATTAATCGGATCGACTGCAATTGTGCTACAGCGTCTTTTGTTTCCCGACCTCAAATGGAGAGCTAAATTATTTGCCAGGCCAGATACTCAAACTTTGTGTGCTCATAAATGTTCGCTATTTTATTCTAGTAGCTATCATGCGAGAAGATTATTATGCAGACATAAACATATAAAATAATGGGCCTAATATTATGTTTGGAAAGGGACTTAGAATTATCCTTCCCTTTTATTTAATCACGATGAAAAAGGGCAGAACTTTTCATAGCACCCTTTCTCCTTCTTCCACTTAATACAAAGTGACGAACTGGTGCCAGTTGAATTGTATTAAGGTTGTAAATTCAATGCTATGAGTATTACACTTTGGATGTATTTATCCACATGTTGCTTATATCAAAATCAAAAAGGACCTTGCAAACTTGACCCCATGTACGATTTAAGTAATTTACTGGTCGTCTAGTAAATGGCATGGTACAACATTTACCAGGGAGAAAAGAGCCACAAAATTTCACGACTACTGCTGTTCATTTGACATATGTTTACTAAGGACATGTGCAACCTGCTTCAATTTCTAAAATCTATTTTTTCCCTATCATAGGTGTGAGGACTGTAAAGCACTAGATCCAGCATACGAAGTAGCCGCAAGAATACTGAAAGACAATGACCCACCGGTTCCTCTCATCAAAGTAAATGATATGTTCCTGAATGAAAAAACATTTAATATTGGACCTCTTTGACACTTACATTAAAGCACTTTTGTTCGTCATCATTTTTCGTATGCCTTTTACACCAGCATCACCAGTCAGATATGAAAGTTCATCTTCCACTGAAGCGTTTAGTTTTCTTCAATTGTAGCGAGCCTTGCTTTTTCGGGGTTTGTGCCTGTTTCTTTTTCAAGGTAATGGGTGTTTATGGGACTCGTAGTTACTGAGAGAAACAACGATATACGGTACGATGCATGCAGTGAAACTGAAGATTTCGTTTGCTTTGCTAGACAAATAGAAATCGGATAGTTCAACCCTTGTAAGTAAACTCTTTTGTATGGTCCTACCATTACACAGATTCTGTTATACTTCCATGTTGTCGCTCCTTCTGCCTATTGCAAATTAAGTGTATCGCTTCCATTGTTTCCTGATATTTTCGTTATTTTGTCTTACTTTTCAGTATTTTCATTTTCAATATTATCGAATCGAAATTATGGCTTTTGTTTACTCTATCAAAATAAAAATGCATAAAATTAAAATACATTTTATTAATTTACAAATAAATCAGAAATATTCCCTCAACTGCATTTAAAGTCACAATATTGATTTAAAGTATTTGCGAGCAAATATAATTTATTTTCATTTTTCTTTATTTAAATTAATTAGCACATATGCAATTATTGTCGATGGCATCTATGACATTTATTAGAAATAGGTTATGGTTTATAAAATATCACAAAAATGTGTTTCACTGTCAAAGTCTTGATCATGGAGAATCCTGGACTATCTATACATATCCTGCACTTTCATTTCGCTTCATTTTCTCTGATAATTCATTGCTTAGTGTTTACATATATACTTTTCATTTTTTCAAATTGAATTCATCGATTCGTTTGCTTTCAGTTTGCACCGCTTATGCGTTCATTTTTTATTCCGTGTCCCTTTATTATACATTACTGTTCCATGCAACATTAGTAAAAATGGAATGTTTATTGCTCCATGTTACAATACTTAATTTTCAAAAGTATTCTGTACCTCCACTAAGATCGAGATGGAATTGTTCTTTTCTGGGAGTGGTGATGCAGAGATGCATTTTATGACACCTGCGGCAGTAGCCACTCAGCAATGTGGAAACACATCAGCATTGTGGAGTATCTGTATTAAGTATTTCCTCAAATCTGATACACATTTGCTGCAATTAACTGAATCTTTGCGAAGATTTTATTTCGTGTCTAGCGCATGCTGCCAGATATGGTGGGCAACAACAATGAACGTTAGAAATGTTAAATGATGATCAGTTATTATGCTTGATAATCTTTTCTAAAGTTTTGTCTCTAAGGAAATGTGGACCACTTCATGATATTACAAAATGTCACACTGTTCAGCTCTGTATGATTGACCTTCTGGTCATTTAAGTAGCAGCCCTAACCTGTCGCGTAGAATAGACCCTGTATTCTGATGACTTTCAGTTTGCTCCATTGATTTATTTGACTACGAAAAATACATAAATCTCACTGCTGGTTCTATTTAACCAAAGGGGCGCAGTTAATGATCAACTCTAGTTTACAGAATTCATTGCAATATAACTCCTAGATCTTGTCGTTGCTCACCCAAATGTTCATTTTGTCTGAACAATGTCATTTTCTTATCAAACTTGATGATTTGATATAATACGAGATTGTTTTTTGTAAAGTCCAAATACGATCATGATCATGGGTATATATATATATATATATATATATATATATATATATATATATATATATATATATATATATATATATATATATATATATATATATATATATATATATATATATATATATATATATATATATATAATCATTGTTCTATAGGTGCACTGTACTGTTGATATATATCATCACATCTTGAATCATTGTTCTATGGGTGGATTGAACTGTAGATACAAATCATCATATGTTGAATCCTTGTTCTATAGGTGGATTGTACTGTAGATATGTATCATCACATCTTGAATCATTGTTCTATAGGTGGACTGTACTCTAGATATATATGATCACATTTTGAAATATTGTTCTATAGGTGGACTGTACATATGGTGAATCATTGTTCTATAGGTGGATTGTACTGTCGATATATATCATCACATCTTCAATCATTGATCTATAGGTGGACTGTACTGTCGATACTGTAACCTGTGTACAATTTGGTGCACAACGCTATCCCACTTTCAAAGTGTTTACAAATGGTGAAGCAGAGGATTATACCGGCCGAGTTACCGCAGGTAAGGAGGTAGAATGTGTTACCGTTTCTCTTATTTTGCTGGTTTTAATCCATCTAGTGCTTGGGCATTTGTATTGCTAAACTATTTAAACACTATTTAAATAGAAGCTTTATTGCATCAAAGAAGTATTTTACCAAATAAATATTATCCAGTTATCAAAGCGTATATCTGAAACTACAGTGATTAACTTCCTATCAACAAATTCTGATAAAAGCAAATTTTGATTAATTGATAAGCGCAGTTATTTCAGATTTGTGCAATGTGTCGTTATGTGACTCCTATAATTATAGAGATTTATATCTCGGAAAGATTTGTTTTCTTTGTACCGCTTTATGCGCATAAGGGCTTTTTGGAATTTACCAAGCGTATTTCGCTATCATATGATCGAATATACAGTTTTATTGATGACGATATGAATATCAAAATACAGGACTAGGGACATATTGAACACCAATCATTCATTTTATAGTTTAAGGAAAAGACAAAAAAGCCATAATATTATAAATTTCCATCCTGTCAAACATTTTCTTTAACGTAATTTCTTTAGCAAATGTTCACAGTTAGTTTCCATCATTTCGTTTTGATTATGTCATTACATTTAGAAGTTTATGCATTAGTAATACAAATATCGATATAGCCATCTCTCTCTCTCTCTCTCTCTCTCTCTCTCTCTCTCTCTCTCTCTCTCTCTCTCTCTCTCTCTCTCTCTCTCTCTCTCTCTCTCTGCTCGGCCAACGTGGGAATGTAAGACAGCTTGCCAATAGCTTCCCGTGGTTCGGTGGTTCTACCTAGGGTTTTCCTGGGTTCTTTCTCCACCGAATATACTAGCGTCACCTATAGCATATAATGTGCTGAACAATGGCGTTAAAGCAGGCAAATTTACCAATAATAAATTTATGTCACACGGCAGATTATTCATTGGTTAAATTTCTTCCTCTTGTTTGGTAATTTATAACTCCCTTGTTTTCTGTAGCTGTGTTAGATTTGCAGCATAATTTATCTATACATTGCAAAGTCGTTCTAACTGTATTTTATTGCATAATTACTACATTTCCTATCTGCATACTGTTATGTATATTTAATTTATATTTTTTGTTAGCTTTTATATTTTTTTTTATATTTCATTACATGCTATTGTAAATTAACATTGCATGTTGGACTTGACATTGTCCAAAATTGAGTTCATTTCTGCTTGAATTGAATTCACTTTTTTCTGGAAAACAACTAATACATAGCTAAATTATTATTGTTTTATGTATGGGTTTAAAACGAGAATTATTACTATGAGAAATAGATATGTTTATTTCGGCCTGGGTCTCGGTGTTGGAATTTCTTTAGTGTATTTAACATAGTCCAGTTTCTAGTTTCTAATAATAACTAATAGTTTAATTTTGTAAACATCCGGATGATTCTAGATGGTTATTTTCTATCAGGTAATCGTGTTGGGGTTTTTTCTAAAAAAGTTTTAGTAAACGATAATTGTGACATAAGGTCAAGCAGAGAACTATATCATCTTGTAACTGAGAGGATGTTTCAGGCGTGATTTAAAGATTTAGCACCTTCAGATTGTATTATATGTTGTGTCCAGTATTAAATTTTTTGGCTGGAATTCTATTTCTTCAAATTATTGAACTCAAGTGCTCTAATAAAATTCTTGCATACAGACATTCACTAAAATTTAAAGTGAATTCAACCTGGAATTATATTAAAGTGATTCAACAAAAGACTGTTGGCACATCAAGACAATACGAGCTACCAAAGACACATCATCGCCTTCAGATTCGATTTAATTTGCACCTCTACTAAATTTTGTTTAGGACTTTAAATTATTAGGACTTGATATCTGTGCTCTAGGATTATTTGGGATTTAATTCGTAATACCGTAATTTCCTAGTTATTACATTTTTATTTTATATTCTTGGGAAAGGAAATGTATTTGTTGAATTTTACCAAGCTTGTTGCGTCTCAATCTTCTATGTTACTTTTTTTAAGAGCATAGACTCGTAACAATACTTTAATAGCTTTTCGTGTTCAAGAAAACACTTAATATATTATTGGATCGTTAGATTTTCGTCCTATTATAGTCAATTCGCAAATATTTTTACAGTCTTTTAATTTCAACATATCAGAAAATGCTGCAAAAGTGTTCAAATTTATGTTTTATTATCAGATGATATTGTGAAGAACATGAAATACAGGGCCGGCCCCTCATCAAAAGAACTGAAAACTCTTGAGGATGTAGAGAAATTCTTGCCACATAACGATTATGCTGTGATAGGTATGTACATAGCTACATTTGATATCTTAAAAAGTGAATTGTACCTATATTGAAAAAACAGGTGCTATATTGAAGACTGTTAAATGCGTCAACTTCTAAATAAACATCGTGGGATAGTTATATTTTATACGCCCTCCATAAGGCAGAAAGTTTATATTATAATCTTTATAGTCTGTGTATAATAAATCCCTTCGAGTAATTAATTCCGTGTCTGCAGAATAATCTCACTGGCCCATTTATGAACCTTAGGGCACGACAAAACCCTTCCAATTTGTTATCAATAGCTTAGATGTCAAGGTAATTTTGACTGAAAGAAGCAAACTGGTTTCCGCACAATAACACTTGCCTAATTTCACATACCTGGATAAATCTTTGTGATGCTTCCACATACAGTAAGAAAGAAGCTTTTGAATGTGGGATCAAAATCTTAAACGTAAAAGTCACTGTGACAAACTGAGGAAAAGTGGTTTCAGCAATACAACTCTAGTTTCCTATACAGATATGGCTTATATTAGAAAGATTTAGGTCAAGTTGAAATGTCACTATTTGACCTTTCGTTACTTAAGGCTTTTCCTGTGAACAGCATCATAGCGCCATAGCATCTATATCCTATTAAGACGGTTATGTTTCTCTTATTACTAAGGTAAACCAGGGTAATATCTTATTAGAAATGATAATTAGATTCTGCTGGTTAATAGACTCTACGATGTCAATTAATTCATTGCATTTGTATTCTCCATGTGCACAAAGATGTAATAGACTAATGATTTCTTTAAAGTGTACTTTTCTAAACAGAGGAATCGCCCATAATTAAGGTATTTAGTATTTTATGCAGCCTGTTATTTACATAGATTTATCGTAAAATATATAAACAGATTTATGCAATAACAACCCAGGTAAAAAGCAGAGTCATTGAAATATTTAAAATTTAATAAATTCTTGTTTTTGAAATTTTATGTTGCAGGATTCTTCCGCAATAACGAGAGTGAATTGGCAAAGACCTACCGGAAGGCAGCGGATGCTTTAAGTCTGGAAATCCACTTTGCCCATACCACAGAACAAGCTATCAGGGACAAGTATAATTATAACGAGTAAGTGCAGAACTTTCCACTAAATGATAATTGAACCCTTTTGTCTTCATTAACCATCTACATGTGAATTCATTTATAGCGAGTCATATAGCATATGAAGTAGATGGTTATAAGTGCAAAATTACACAACTGTGTCGGTGCATATAGAGCAACAATAATTAATTGTTACTTTCGTGCAAACATCGTAGGGATTTAATTCAGTTGCAATCAAAGGTCGCACAGAATAAGAATGCTCCTCGAAGTAGGTTCTCTTGCCAACAAAGGAATGATTTTCGTATGACGTTCATCTCCAGGATATTCGTCTGAAATATACGATCCTGACTAAACTAATATCCACTAGCCTCATGGGATAATGGAAGGAAGTGCTCCCATCTCGCTGTGTTTGTCTCCGTACAAAGTGTCAGCTAGAATGCTGTACCTGCAAAGTATCAACCGACGTAAGCCAAGAACGGTTCTATAATTTCTGAAATGTGACCTGATATCCTTTGTTTTTTCCAAGGACCAATGAACAAAGTTTCGGCGGCCATTCGGACAAAATTATCATTTTAATAGCCTCATAAATAGGCGACCGAGGATAGTGATGTCACATTCAGTACCTTCCCGATGATGAATGACTCTCGGGCCCAGAAACAGTTTACAATAACAATTAACTGTCCTATGTGTCTGGTCCGTGATAGGAGCTGGTCACAAGTGTACTATCGGGCCATATGATGACATGGAACCGTTATGGTATCATTACGTATGTCTCCAACAACTGGATATGTACACTTACTGAACACGTGATATTAAATCATATAGACTAGGTTCAGTATTCACCGTGATCGATCTATATGTTATGGCATAGACAGAAATTGTGTTGAAAGATACTCTTCTTTATGCTGTTATTAAAAATCATTCTCGAAAACCTAAATTTTAACTTTAATTAATCTTCAGAACTGCTTCTCCCTAGAAGCGCCCATATTAAGCAGATATTATGGCATAACTGGACATGAAGCCCAGCTGGGTTCATTTTTGGCACAATTGGTAGACTGAGTCTTAAGAGTGCTAGTGTACGCTGATGTAGAGACTGCGTTAGGGATGATGATATACGTAAGCTGGCCCAAAATTCAACGGAATAGGCGGGATCGCCGTCATTATTGACTTCATGTGGTCTGATTCAGATTGGAGAATCCGATAATGATGGATCTTCCATAGCACTGTCAAATTTCTTATGTTAGTAGCTGGTTATAGGATACATACTCAACAAAACCGGTCCATACTCCACCGTGCAAGACTGTATCTGAGGTACTTACGAAGGATTCACCCTGCCTGTGGCTGATGTGTGTCTGTAATACTCTCCGTTAAGCTACAAGACCCGTCGGCGAGAATAGTTGAATGCGGTAGTTTTTGCTGATAAGTATGATGAAGGTTTAAAACCTGAGGGTCCTTTCATGATTGCGCAGACAACTGCGGTACTGGCTATGCTGATAACTATTTGGACGAATGACACCATTACGCTTCGTTCAAGATCAAGCTTATGCGCTCCCTTTTCATGTCTCTATTCCTGTATGCATGGTAGACACGGACCCTGAAAGCAGAAGTAGGGACAATAATAAATGCTTCAGAGATGAGCTGTTATCGAATGATCCTGAAACTCTTACTTAAAATACGTCTCTGATGAGAGGTGTACATTAGAATACAAGGTGCAATTGGACCCAATGAAGACCTGCTCACCACGGTAGAGAAACACAGACTGAGATGGTATGTTAACGTCTCGCGCTCATATGGCCTGTCAAAAACAATCCTACAGGCACCTTGAGAGGCAAGAGAAACATGCAGAAGAAGGGACCGGAAGATTGCACCAAAGAGTGGACAAGCATGCCCTTTGCAGAGTCCCAAAGAGTAGTGGAGAACATATTAAAATGGAGAGTTGTTGTCGCAAAGTTATCAATGGCGCCCTTCCACCAGCTAGCTTATAGATGAATTGAAAACTATGAATAGTAATAAATGCTGGTATTTTGGACTAATCTGTTGACGGAAATGGAGACGGACAGCAAAACTAAGTTAGAAACGTGCGACAACGTCTTCCGGTGGTACCACCAGAGTTTCGCTCGATTAACTGTCGGAAGGCAGAGCTCTCTCTTGTCAGTGATATATATCAAAGAGGATTCAGTTTGTGAGCATACTTCGTGGTGTCTACGTGAAAGTTGCAACGATGCTGTCTCCTTTGTAATTGTAGATAAAACCGGAAAATATTCTCTTAAGGAGTGGCGCACCATGTTAGCAGAACGTGATCATAGGCATTTGATCATTAAGTAAATGTTCCCTTTGAGTGACAGAGGCATGAGATCCCGGTGACTCTATACACTGTGTGTAATGAGGAACTCAACAGGGCACCGGGTGCATTGAGTAACCTCTGGCTGATTAGCGAATGTGCCTTATGTTGTGGTGTGGACAAACTACATAAAAAACTTTCGTCATTTGGATTAAAGGTTAGGATCGATTGTGGTATTAGTGATCCACGAAAGTGCCTGTATTACGTTGGTTTTGCAAATTGGAAACAAAACATTCGTCTGGTAACTTCATAGTGCGAACTGATGACGTCCTCGTCCCTCAAAGTTACTCCTCTGCCTTCCACTTTACTTTCAGTACTACAGACCATTGATTTTCTCTATCTACCATACAAATCTGACATGTATTTTAAATTGGCAACCAGAGCAAGCTACATATGTAGAGTGGGTGTCTGTACCATGTTTCCAGTGTCTACATAGATTTCAATTGGTCATCTCCATGGTCTAAATCTGTGCTACAAAATAAAGCGGACATTATATAAAGTGTCGCGCGGCACACATTATGCTTTCTGAACTCAGTGTACGTGCAGAGCTGCTTCCGATGGCAAGTACATTTAAAAGGACGTATGTTTCCGCCATTACAGTTAGAATATTGGAGCGTCGCTATCCATACTTATGATGTGGACCTTAAAATATTACTTATAATAAAGGTTACCTGCAAGAAACTCCTATTGACTGAATATATAAGTAAAACCGCCGAAGCGTCGCTTACAGTTAGTATGAAATGTACGCTATAGAAAAGCTTTGTATAGAAAACTTGCCGTTACGTATTGAACAGAGTCGGAAACCATGAAACAATATGACCGAGTTTTCTATAGTACTCACAATACATGCACACACAAATGCACTAAAGCGAATCCATTTATACTTACCAAGTTGACGCTATAATAATAATTGTATGATAATATTACCCTGTTGGAAACGTCAAATGACGTCATAAACGGATACAATCAGTAAAGCGACACGTATTCAACTACAACGTGGAGGATAAGAATAAATTAACATAGAAAACTTACCTGTATATACCCAAATTATCCAGCAAAATGATACAAGTTTCTATATCACCAAAATGACCTGCACCTATTTAAATACAGCTATAACAATGTGAGGGGACACACTAGCGACCCCTCACATACCTAGGACATCTAAACGTAGAAGGACGGCAATGTGATGAAACTGACTAGACAGTAACTTTGTCATCAATGAAAGAAAGTAAAGTAACGTTAGCGATGATAAACATATTTTATACTTCCCTTCGAAGAGAGCATAATTAAACATAATCTAAGGGAGAGACCTTGCAAAATACTTGCATGACGATTGCAAGACCTTCGATTCTGAAGTGTGTATGCATCTCGACACGAGCGACAGTGGTAACTAAATTGTAACTGGATTTGGCACCCATTCTTGTATCAAAGAAGAATCACTCGATCTCATTGCCACTAATCCTTAATGTCTGAATTACACAATGGTTGTTTTCTTTATGAAAATAAGCAAACGCCATCTTATCCTGTTGCATCGGTCGCAGTCCTTAGAATATATTTTGCCTCCAGTACCTTCTTTTGGTTTCAAGATTTCAAGTACCATCGGCATGTATCTGAGCTGTAATACATGCATTCTCGATAAAAATATAAAGGAAAATGAAGTCATCCACCCCTGTTTTCTTTATGTCTTTGAATAACAAAACCAACTAAGAGATAGATATGGAAAAATAAATATACATTTGGTTGATCTATTATTACACTTGGATAATGAAAGCAATTATAATCCCAGTTGTTATTATTCTTCTAGTAAATAAGGCTCACATACCAAATCCAAGACTAAAGTCAAATAAAAAGGTATAACCTTCGACAAAGAATTGGATTTCAAATTGGCTGAAAGAAAGAAGCAAAACAGTATCACTCTCTCACGAAGTCGTCTCAAATCAAATATCACAAAGAGTGACAAATATATTCTTGTACGGTAAAACTTTGTGGACAGCTACTTTTCCCACACTGTCAAATGATCAGAGGCACCTAAAGTAAAGAATGTTATTGATTGTATTTACAAATTAAATCGGCAATAGGCAGTGTAAGCAATTTCTAACTGAAAAATCGTGACCTTCATTGTCACGTACCCTCAGATAGGTCTTCTATTATAATTTTATGGCAGGTAATCAACAAGTCCAGTCGAATCTCCTTTGACTAGAGGGGAATATTTTTTGGAGAGAATTTATGGCTCTTTAGTAAGGAACGCCGTATGAAAAGATTCATTTAGTATCAAAGTGGACTTTAGGGGACAACAACAGGACGCCAGGTTACAGGTCACATTGGCCAAATTAAACTGTTAGAGTGTCATTGGTGTCAACAATGAGAATTAGCTTGGGCAACGGTGGTTGTTTAAAAAGAAAGGCAGGAAAAAGGCAGCAAGCGTTATGCAGACAATTGCTATTGTTCTTGGTAATGTAGTGAAACAAATTACATAGCTGAATTAGGATTTATTATTACTTTAATTAAACTGCTTCAGTGAGACGAGTTTAAGCAAACTTGTTTTATAAGTACAAGATTGTGTTTAAAGTGGTTGAAATTGCACGCGCTCGACTTGAAATGGTGAGTCAAACTTATTTGCAGCCAAATTACATTTTCAATCGCTCGTTCTCTCATGCATGTCCTGTTTCGATGCTGGTCACAGATTCACCTTAATTAAAATTAAGGGGGGATAATATTGCCAACGTTGTTCATTAAAGTCCCTACTTTCTTCCTTTTTTCTTTTTGTTTCAACGCTACATTTCTAGCTCGTGCGAGTGATTAGTTTTCACTCTTTACTGATCAGCAGACTGGTGTCATGTCGAAACTAAGTATCGCTAGTATTGAATAAGAAATCATATGTCAGCAAACATATTTTGGTACTTACCTGGCTAGGGAGTAGATTCATAGGCATTATTTCAATCATGGATTTGGTAAAGAATTTGTCTCAGATCGAAAAATAATTCTTACTTTAAAGCTTTGGCTTCCATTGAATATTTACGACATTATTTTTTGGCCTGCATTATCATTGACACTGCTCTGTTTTTCAGTGACATTATATTTTTCCGGCCAAAGATTTTCCAAAATGTGTTTGAAGAACCTGCCAGAAAGTATGATGATGCTGCATCTGTGCACAAAATTACAGCTTGGATTCAAAAGCAAAGGTATACAGGTGTTAAATGATCACTTGATTATCAAAGCAAAATATCTCATAGACATATGTACAGTACCTTTGCTCAAAAAATGGGCAAAACAGTAAAGCAGCATCATACGTATGATTCGTAAGAGCTGCAAGACAATTGCCCATGTCATTTTTATGGACGTTTTTTTCACCTTGCGTGTACACTCAAACTCACCCGTTCGATTATTTGTATGCATGTCATGTTCAAATATGGCTCTAACATGTTTTCGTGGTAAAAATAAATCCAAACTGTTTATGTTAGCAAACGTTCACAAATATAATGGATTTTGCGTTATTGTGGACATCCTGCTTCTGCCAGTTTCTCGTTTTATTTTCGGAAAAAGAAAACATCCATGACAATAAAATTGAAATAAAACGGTACATTTAGTTGTGTTATTTATTCATATTGTTATACGGGAGACATAATCTAGCCAGCTCTCGAGTACGTACTCCCTTAAAGGAATATGTAATTACTCACTTAAGGTGCGTGCGTACCTAGTCCCTAATGGGAGAGCAATAGCTCTCCATCTCTCAAGAACTTAGAGATTTTTTGGGAGGCGGTAAAACTTTTTATTTTGGAGTTTTATCAGACTGATGACGTTCCCTTATATTTAAGAAAATTTATGTTTTAATCTTTACGATTATATTTATTTATTTGTTTATTTCTTTATTGGCTTTATGATATCATAAAACTATTAACTTCCAAGACCGTTGCGTAATCCGAATTTTTTCTGCTTATGAATTTATGTATTTGTTGATTGTACCGATTTGGCAGATACTTCTTAGGTATTGTGTATGGTTTCTTGATGTTAATTGGCAGTAGTGAAGATTCCACTTCTCTTCTACCCTTCTTTCCTTCTTCTAATTTTAATTTTTCTTATTCATCATTTTCGTTTACTTCATTGCTCCGATCATTCTCTTTACATTTTCCTTAATTGCATTTTCCTTACCATTTTGTCTTCTGCTATATTTCTTGCTCTCTCTCTCCTTTTCTTCTTTTTCTTTTTCTGTTGTTTCTATTGCTTTCTTTTCTTCTACTATTATGACAACTTTTTAACCCTTCCATCTCTGTCTTGTTTTTCTGCTTGTTCTGCATTTTCCTTTGCTTTCTTTGCAAGGTCCTTTTAACTATTTTATGAGATGCTTTCACACACGTATTTTGAGTTTAAGTGCACACTCAGGAGAAAGAGTTTTAAAATGGATTCTGAAGGTGAAATAGATATTGTCTGTGTGTGTGTTAGAATGGCATGTTGTGTGATGATACTCATCTTTCTGTGTTGTTACTGTTTTTGTATATCAAGATCAGGAGACAATCGAAAACTTTTAAGGTATGAATAGCATTATTTACAACTAACATGTTTGTAACATATTCTGTAATCAAACAATTCCTGCATTTACCCATTGATAATGGACACCTAACTGTGTGTAGCATGGATCCAGACCGGCTACCACATTGTATCAACAAATCATTTTACATAGCATAATCGATGATTTGACCAGAGATTTATTTTTGTTTACCAAATTTCGTCTGTAAATAGAGGTTAGATCTTCTTCTACTTGTGATACTTAAACAATGTCAGTATCTTGATCGACGTCTAAGATATTGTAAAGGTATTCTCAGGAATCCAAGTCTCGTCGATCCACTTGTGACACACTGGATATGTAGCTAGCTTAAACAGTATATACCTCTTTGCTATCTAATTAGATGGAAAACTATCCAATTCACAGTTAGCTAACGCAAGCTAAATGTGGAAATTAATCAAACGCCTGAAGGAAACAAATCATTGCAAGTGATAAAGGTTCCTCATATTAATCATATGACACGATTTGACACTACATCCTGTCTATAATCCTAAAAAAAATCCCTTATTTACAGATCCTACATACCTAGACGGTGTAACGATCTTTCTCAATGGTTTATTCATTTTACTTGGTACAGACACATAGTCCTGCATATGCACGACTGCACTTGTTAAAGATACACGTGCCATAGGTTGATGTTCAAAGAATTGGATTGGCAAACGTTAGCTACCGAAATGTTGAAAAGAATTTTAAGTAAGATTTCATTTTTACACTGTTAGGCACGGAAGTTTTTTTATTCTTCGCGAACATTCTCACTTTTATGAAATATTCAAACTTTCTTCAATGACAAACATATACTATATATTTCAAGGCTTTTGTGTTATTTATATTTTATTTGCTTCCGATATTTTTCATATTTTTGAGCCTCATGTCTATCTTTTAATTCTTAGGATACATTTCACATTTTAGTACTTCAAGTTTCAATTTTACTTCGAAGGTACATCTTATCTCAACTTTAGACAGTGCAGTTAGTCTTGCAAATTGACTGAATATCATTAAAATGCCAACACATTTGATGATGCTTGGAAAATGGCATAGCTCAGACCAGTCAGCATAAATCGAAGATAGCATGAATATTGTCCCGTAGACTTGCATTACATTGTATGTGTTTGTGTTATAAACATCGCTACTGACATATATGAAAATTTAAGAGTCACTTACATTATTGTGAACTAAATCCAAAAATATCTTAAAGGTTCTATCATCAGTACAAATGAATAGAATCTTCCGAATCAATTCCAAGTCCTGAACGTGCTAATACAAAAACAGTCTTGATGTATCACAATGAGACTATCCAAAATATCTCCGAATCCATTCACAACAGAAAAAGTATAGATATATAAAACACATTTAATGTATTATGATGAATTTGGTAACAGCATTGCCTCTGAGAGCAATCCGTTTTGTATGGTTTTATGGTTTTGTCTCGTTTGCTCCATTATGGGCAGAGCTATTGTCCCTGGCAACAGCAATAAGCATTATCTTTCATGATGCACTAACTCTAGTTTATTTACTTCTTGCAGCCTTGGTCTTTGTGCTGAGCGTACTGAACAAAATGCTGAAAAGTTTAAGGAACCTCTTGTTGTGGTATATTATGATGTGAACTTCTCTCAGAATGAAAATGATACGATCTATTGGAGAAACAGGTGTGTATAAATGTTTGTTCGCTGTCTATAATGTTATTACTCATACACATTGGAGTATTTAACCAACAAAATGTTGAATGTCTGTAACATTATTGTGAAAACCAATATTAGACCATGGAGTGTTTAACAAAATATTTGAATAATTAGCCAGTCCTTCTTTGGCACTAATTTGTCTCCCTGAACGACATTATAGGACCTCATTTCCATAACGAAATTAACATTTTCCTTTACCAAATAGAGTTCTTTAAACAAGTGATATAACAATCAATAATTCCCATTCATATATATATATATATATATATATATATATATATATATATATATATATATATATATATAATGAAAACTAATTTTAATCTGCTATCCGAAGGGTTTCTCCACTATGATGTTTGTATTTTGATATACACGGTATATAGAGCCGATAATCCAAAAGCTGTGTTTGAGTAAAAAGGTCAATGAGCACTTTATAATTCCAAGTTATAATTATTGACATATAATTCCTCTCGAATTATAACTGAATACAACTAAATATGATGCCACAGTCAGATCGTACGACATGGATAAAAACCTCATATAATAAGAACCTATTTAAATACCAAAAAATCTTCTGACCTAGCTATTAGTCATTCTAAGGGAAAATTGTATTAAATTATAAATATGTATGCTCCTAGCCAATCTGATTTCAAAAAGCAGCCTCAACATATTGTTTACAAATCATTATTATCTTATATTACAATCTACGATCAAGGACAAAAGTGAAGAACAGAATATGCGTCTACATACATACATACATATATACATACATACATACATACATACATACATACATATCAAAATAAATTACCATTGTTTATAATTCGCAATTAATTTATTGCAACATTCAAACAGGTCTAAAATGCAACTTGCTAACAATCATCATGTTTGTACTTTTGAATAGCTGACCATATAAGTATATTTCAAAAATGTTTTAATGTGTTATTTCATGGACTGAAAGAGTACTAAAAGTGGCCAAGACGTTCCAGGATGCAGGAAAAGAAGTTACTTTTGCCATCAGCGACCACAAAATTTGGGTCCATGAGCTTGGGACGTTTGGACTCACCGAGCTTAAAGACAATAAGCCTGTGTTTACTCCCAGAAAAAAACCAGTTGTTACTGCCAGAGATACAAGGGAAAGAAAATATGTCATGTCTGATGAATTCTCGTAAGCATTTTACTCACTATGAGAACCTGATTTAAAGTCTAAAGAAACAATTTGACGATTCAATGAGTTTAATATAGCTGAACACTGATTATCCAGACATTAAATTTGCAGATCATTCAGTCGTATGAACTTCCTTACACCTACCCTACTATCTATAAAACTAATTGCCTCGACAATGTTTGTGAATTTAGTTAAGGTTAGTGACACAGTAAAACGTGTAATTTACATCGTATCTAGGCAAACAACTAAAGTACCAGCTCAAGGACACATCATAGTAGTCAAAGCATTCTGTCAGTTGAGCGGATCGAGAATGGGCTTGAGAATGTTAGTTTTGTTATAACTGTATATAGGGCTCTGCATCAAAACCCGAAAGCTCTATAGTAATATATATTCATGTCCATCCATTTGCCCATTTCGACACACTTCTTTTATCCAGCATAGCTTAACCAGATTTACAAATAATTGGGTATCGTTTAGTAAGTGAATGGCCGGTGATACTTCGATGTCCCTTTTATCGTTCTTATCTTGTAATGTCCGATTATGACAGAGCCATTGCAATTTTTGCACCAATTTTAAATCTTCACTAAAGAAGATCCTTGTAACCAACATAGCTTATAAATATTAGTATACTTTGACGCAGTCTGATGTGTAGGTTCTTTTATTTACTTTATTTGGATCTTAATACATCCATATTCCTTCGGAAGATTGTTATTTACATGCCCCGAGATGTACATACGGCAGATCATTATTAAAGTATGTGTACATGTTTGGACGATATCAGCCGAAAGGTGTGATCAGTAACATCCAGATTTAATGTCGCGCGCTATAATTGTCACAGCGAAAGCTACGCATGTTGATAAACAAGTTCATATTCTCTATATTGTGACCATTAGACTCGATATGCTATTTCTTGACACAGATTAGTCCCTGGCTAACATTGCATGAGGCCATAGCAATCGATCATTTTCGTCTGGAACTTTCTTAACGGCAGTTAATGTGCAGAGCACTCATTAATCAGAACTAAGATGACATTGATTAAACAAATTTAGTATTATTTTTAAAACAACATTATGTATTTAATTAAGGTGAGTATGCATGACTTTCACTATAGATAATGTTATATGTTCTGAATACTTTTTTTCGAATGTGCTTAGACGATGTTTTTGGTATAAATACTGTATCAATAGTTTCAATAGGTTTCAACATAGTTTGGGCATACGTATGCCTTTCTCTAGGCAAATTGTGTGCTCAGGTGGAAACTCAAAATCTTGCTTACAATAAGCATAGTCTAAGAACAATTCAAAATATTTTCACGAAATTCGGAAATAAAATTGTTTCTTAGATCTGCAACTGGTACTTATGAGGTTTGTCTCGACTACACCATTTTAGATACGTTATGGCCCTGTGAATCAGCTTCATATTTTCGCATGGGATGTTGTTTTAATTAGCATGGCTCATGAACCATGTACCATATTCCGATGAAATTTTAGGTGAACATTGTTTCTTGAACGTAGATGCACTGATGGCTAGTAGTTCTTATTTTTATTTGAGATCGTTATTGAAGAGCCATTTTGTCAACATTTTCAAAATGATGATTCCAATTTTATTTGACTCTTTTAAAATAGTACCTGAGTTCATGAGCATTTTAGTCCCATCTCTGATTATCGAGAGATATTTCGCCATGTCTGCAACTAAATCGGCTTCAGCAATTTAACATTCTGTGTTAAGCCTTCTAGACAGTCATGTAATTTCTACATCAGTATCCGTATTGACTTTGAACTCGGGTATAGTATCTAAATGGTGACCAAAGTCTGTACCCTGATTAGCTAGGACTGCTGTCACGACAGTATTGGCACAACAATATGTAATTAGAATGTATTACGTGAAACTTCTATTTCTTCTTCTTCTTCTTCTTCTTCTTCTTCTTCTTCTTATTATTATTATATATATATATATATATATATATATAAGTATATATATATATATATAGGTAGTAGTATATATATAAGGCAGGGCGGCAGGAGTATATATGGCATATATAAGCAGCAGGTTGTTGCTGCTGTGTGTGTATGCGTGTGTGTTTGTGTGTGTGTGTGTGTGTGTGTGTGTGTGTGTGTGTGTGTGTGTGTGTGTGTGCATGTTGTAAAAATATCAGCATTTACTGCTGAGCTTCTCAAAGCAAATTCACAAGTTTAAACGAACTGCTTGCACATTTAGCATTCTACACAAGGTCACCTAAAGCTACATTTATTTGAATTATTGATACTTGTCAGGGTGTTTACATAGAGCTACTATAGGAAAGGAAAGATCGTTGAGTTGAGAGCTCAAGAATCACTCCAATCTATGTTGTGTTATTGTTGATCGTTAGCAATTGTAGCAATAGTGTTATTACCATTATTATTATTATTATTATTATTATTATTATTATTATTATTATTATTACAGAGAGGAGACTCTAAAGAAGTTTGTAAACGACCTGCTGGATGACAAATTAGAACAATACTTGAAATCGGAACCTATCCCTGCTTCAAATGATGAACCTGTCAAGGTACCAAGCAAAACAAACTAATAACCAAGCGCGGTACTCTAAAATCACTATGCGCTTCTTAAGGTGTATAGTGTATTATTTGTACTAAGCTCCAAAGTTTCACCTGTTCAATATCCAACTGCATCCAACTGTTATATGCTCACACATTTCGAACAAACAATGTCTAACTTTCAATATATATGACATGGTGTGAGTATTACGTAATAACAGCAGGACTGCAAACGTCTTAATGACCACCTATGGCACCTTATGTTTTCCAATTTATCACGCATACAGAACCAGATTGTCATAACTGCAAGACTTTTAATCCGGTTTTCATACAATTTAGGGTACATACTCATATTTTGTTGCGCTTTAATTTAACATTCTTGCAACAAACAAATTTAATTTTTTGCTCGCATTAGTGAGGTGAAAATGGATCTGTTTCTCCAATGGTGATCCATAAATGGTTGTCACTCCTTTTCAGACGTGTTGTTAGGATGTTGTTCAAAGATATCGGCCGAACTTTGACCCTCGTTCGTTCATCCATTATCAGCTTGATTACATTATAGGCAATTATAGCATTTTGTCCAAATATGGCATATAATGCAGATTTGTTTTCAAAGAGTTTTTGCGGGCTCTAGAGGAATATTTTGATGTATAATTAAACCTGATTTGCCCATTGCACTAATGTTTTTCTTCAACCTATCTTTAGCAATGATTATTAGATTTGAAACAATTATGGTATGCAGCTCAAATACTGGTGAGACCTGAAATGAGACTGGTTTCAACTTTTACAAAGACCATTCACACAAATTTTTTCCCATCTGATTTGCAAATCTTCCTTATTTCGACAGTCTAACTTTACCAATGATGTTTTAATTTAAACCATATCTAAGATGCTGCTTTATGTTAATGAGACCTTGAATGTGTATGATTTCCAGCATTTCGCGACATTTACAGAAATCATTTTCCCTGATTCAGTTTTATGACATTTCACAGCGGAACATTACCAATTATCCTAGATAGACATTGCGCATAGTCTGAGTATCTTCTTTTCACGTTGATATTACTCTTTAAATATAGTATCGACTCTTCTAAACGCAATATATAGCGGTCATAATATCCATTCATCCTTCGATTAAAAACATTTGTTTAAAGGTGTTTTAAAGGGTAGTATCTCATCTCGTCATCGGAGGATCATCGTCAGAGTTTGATTTCTTCAGACGTAAAGGAACATCACTAGTCAATGAAGGTCAAAGAGCTATAGAACCCACGGTACTAATTCAGTTCCCATAGTAACCTTATGCAAACACCATCATATAACAAATTCAATAACTTTAAATTTATGAGTGCTCATGATCAAACTTATATTTATCAGTACAGATCAAACCTGGATGTCGGAATCTGTGCAGAGAAAAGGATGAGCCGCGGCATTTTCTGGACCTATACATGTATGAAACATGGGCTTTCAATTCCGCACCAAAGATTCAGGTGCTAATTTCAGTAATGAGTGTTCCAAACTCAAAACTGTTAAAGGACTGAAATCCCATCAATAAAACAATGTCTCTAATTTTTTTTTTCAGTTACAACTAGAATAAGCTCTCTAAAGATTTCTCCTGAAGAGTAACTTACATTATTAACCAATCCAAACCCATTGATACTCTGTAGTATGTTCACCCATTTCCAGACTGGTTTCCTTTTCACAACACAATTAGTACCGTGTGTCATTTAATGTCAATATCAGATTCAGCAATTGTTTGCTGTATTAGGTAGATGGTTAGTACTCCGTTTATTCGTATCTGGCAGTGCTATCTTTTGTTGTTGCCATGTATAAATCGACTAAAGATACTTGAAAGGGTGCCTAACCTTATTATATAATTATTCCTATAGGTGTGGAGGTGAAAAGGTTAAGCTTAGGGTAGTTGGTGATAGGTTGAATTGCTGTTTACCGTTTTGGTGCAATGGGGTCAATGCATATATAAGTATTACATTGGACACACATTAGCTGAGTAATGTGGTGGTTTAAAAATTATGTCAATTCACAGAGGTCGTTCAGTCATATTAATGGGGCTGTACTCCAAGCACGATGGTGCGTTCTCGAAATTTAAACTAAAATATCAATGTTTGTTGATTGTTCAAAAATTTCATAAACAGAGCAATTGCATAGGCACAGGACTTAAGTCTTCGTAGTGGAGAAAATGTCGATTCAAAGACAGAATGAAATTTAGATGATTCAAATCGGTCAAAGGTCCATCGTAACAGAATGTTAAGGCGTATAATTGTAACTCCTGCTGCAAGATTGTAATCCTTTTAAATAATGTAAATTTTGAAGGTTTTAACAGCACATAACATCAAAACTTATTTCTAAGTTTAGACATGTAAATTCTAGCTGAAACGTTTGAAAATCTGGATTGTTAAATATAAATCTAAACTTTGCTGGACTTTAATGCTTGAGCGTCAAGCTGAGATCTCGGAGAAGAAAACTTCTGGTCCGACCCAAAAGCTTTAAAATGCACATCTTCACAAACATTTTAAGCATTTTAGTCAAATATACTACATTGCACTCCTTGCTAGTACTCAATGATTTCCCTTGGCTGTAAATATAAATAAGTCATAATGATAGAGATAACTTCATATGTATCAGGTTTATTGGTGAGAGTGTCGCATCAGGTTACTGCTTGTTATTATTCAATTATGTGAAATCGGTTTTAGTGCTGCCCTCCTCTTTATTTGGCATAAGAAGACTCCAAAATGTAACATACAAGTCATACCGCTCTTAATTATTAGGCAATCAAGGGGGTAACAACTGTGGGTGTATTATGAAAGTGGGTGTGAAAACAGAGGTAAAATCAAAAACCTTACTGGATGCGAGAGGTAGATGTGTGATTATTATGTAAGGTTGACAATAATTGTGTGTCGTTATTAAAAAAATTGGACACGAATTTTATTTTAACAGGAATCACGTATCACGTCTCTTAAATCAGAATTTTTCAGATTTGTCACTTTGCCAGAATACAATAATTTCTCACAAACACGATGAAAGGTTGAGTATTTTAAACACGAGTTATATATATATATATATATATATATATATATATATATATATATATATATATATATATAGATATATATATATATATATATATATATATATATATAATTAGGCTAATAACAGAATTAGCTTTTTGCTTATGGCACTCTACTCTTTTGTTTGCAGGTGGCAGTTGCCAAAAGCTTTGATGAAATAGTCAATAATGAGGACAAGGATGTCCTGATAGAGTTTTATGCCCCATGGTGTCCACATTGCACGTCCTTCGAACCTAAATACAAGGAACTGGCTGAAAAGGTATGGAGATATTGAATACACAATAACTACGGAATTTTCTACAAGCATAAAATATTTGGAGATAAGTGAGACATGTAAGAATTTTTTAATCTTTAGAAAACGTAGTCTTTGTTCACATTTGAAAAATTGCAAAATGATGCATGTTTTGTGAAACTTGTATGATATTATATCTAAATAGGTTTAATATACAATTGGGTATAGATGATATTATTCTTACAAATTGTATGGAATGTGTAAATTGCAGGTAGGCAATGTTTGCACAGTCTTCATTCATGGAACACATTTGTTGAAATTAGTAACAGATTACAAGCAATTTGCACCTTTTATAAAGTGAAAGCAGTAAGTTACAGTTCTAATGTTTCTCAACACATTTTACCAAACGATGGTTTCTGTATTACCTATTAATGAAGAGTCCATTAGCTAGCAGAGTCTGTCTTTCGCAATAGTGTAGCTGCAAGAAATATTGAAGATTTTCGTCACATATGCACAATGCTGCCATCATCAATGTTGGAGAATAAACTCGTGTGCACCCTGTTAATTTCTCACATGGTCAAACTCTAATAAGACAAATAGGAATATAATTTGTTACTTGATCAGCATGTGCAAAATAAGGGTAAAAGTTCGTTGGAAAGTTGTACATCTACATCTTGGCCATATATAACCTAAACTGTTGTGTGATGTCTATATATATATATATA